>CAKAOI010044041.1:0-42788 GCA_916701655.1 Sebastiscus albofasciatus | reverse complement strand
TGCCTCTCATCTCTGGTGCACCGCAGGAGGTTTTGTCACTCCGTGTGAGTGTGTTTGTGTGTGTGTGTGTGTTTCTGTATAGGCCGCATCTACTGTTTTGCAGCAACTGTGTGTGTGTGTGTGTGTGTGTGTGTGTGTGTGTGTGTGTGTGTGTATGTGTGTGTACATGTCTGCTTCCCCTCAGCCTGCTAATAAATCCAGAGGCCACATTGGCACTCAGCACTAATGAAGATGGCAGTCTCTCTCGGTGTGTGTGTGTGTGTGTGTGTGTGTGTGTGTGTGTGTGTGTGTTGCCTGGATATGTCTGGATGGTAAAGGGAGAATTTTCTTGCTTGCTGACAAACATTCAAGTTTTGATTTATTTCTGTGCAGTGACAGCGCAGACCCGCATTAGTATATGTACGATGTCAGCAATGGAATGGGATTGGTGCAATATTTATGTGGGCGGGCACTAAAAACAGCTATCACTTCAATTCCAGCTATCAAACGGGCAGTTATCCCCTTTGAATGTTATCAGCCGAATGAACGGGCGTCATCAGTGGGCCTGCTACACCTACTAAGTAGGTTATCATCTACTCACATGATTGATTACCGATACGAATGTACAAGAAGAAGACGCTGATATCTAGTGGCCGTAGTAATTATGACTGTATAGCAAAGGAGGAAGTCAGGTGGTGTAGTATAAAGAGTGACAAAGTGGTGGATGGAAGGGTCAAACAAACACAGGACTTTCACAAAGGTGACCGCTGTTCATCTGTTGTTCTGCTGGATATCAACCAAAAGTCAACATTGACTTGACTGTACTTTTGTTATTTAACTTACATACGCACACTGACTGACAGCTGTTGTTGCCTGTTGGGCTGCAGTTTGCCATGTTATGATTTGAGCATATTTTTTAATGTTAAATGCAGTACCTGTGAGGATTTCTGGACAATATCTGTCATTGTTTTGTGTTGTTAATTGATTTCCAATAATAAATATATACATACATTTGCATAAAGCAATCATATTTGCCCACTCCCATGTTGATAAGAGTATTAAATACTTGAGACAGATAAAAAATGTGCGATTAATTTGTGATTAATCACGATTAGCTATGGACAACCATTAAATATGTCAATCAATTGACAGCCCTAGAAATAATACATTATCTGCATAATATATATGTATGCAATGCATATACTGTATTTAACAAAAGATTAATTTTTTCTTGCTTTTTATGATGTCATACTCAAGTCAGTCCATTTTTATGGATGTAGAATGTCCCCCCTCAATTAAATAATTGCACAAAAAAAATTAAATCTCTGTCCATCTTGTTGCCTTCAAACTCTCTCCATATAAAATGCCCAAGGTCCATTCAGGATCTTTGTGTGTAGATATAATGATAAAGGCCTGCATTCAGCTGTTATCCTGCATGGGTCTAGTGAATGTGTAAAGGATCAGCTCCAGCTTATGTTGAGGAGGACATCTGGTGGACAGCTGGAGGAGAGTTTGAAGGCAACAGCGGAAGACAGCATGGACAGACCTTTCTCTTTGGCATCTGTGTATCCAATATGCAGAAGCACTGTGCAAAGATCAATAAATAGACAAGTATTCATTTTGCACTCACAGTTGAGAAATAATCAAAACAAATACAGAGACGAGAAAGAGAAAAAAATATTTTTTTCTCATCATCTAGTCCCAAGGTCCCAAACACCCAAGCTTTATGTGCGTCACATGTGTGCTGGACATTCGTAGGAAAAAGCATGAAACATATGTTGTTGAAAGTCGTGCTGAGCGTCATGAATAACAAAGGGAATTCGAGTCTATGTACACAAATCAAATAGATTAAATTCGGGGTGATTATTTCACAAACTGCCGTGAGACAGCGTTGGTTATTTACTTACTTACGCACTCTGTCTTTAACTGCACACATTTCATGTAAAGGAATTTAATGTCATTACGCGCTCCAGTCATCCAGGCCTGTATATAGTACCACTCACTCTTTCTCTTGGACTTGTTTCATGTTATATTGTTCTACAACTTTGAATCACAGTGAATTAATTATGCTGCTTTGACTGTAATATTGACATCTTGTGTCTTTTTGGATTTATAACTGTCATCAAGCTGAAGTCTCTGTTCAGGTGCGAAATATAATATAAATATGACCAAATTCACATGACCCATTTGGAAATATTCACCAATATAACACCAATCTGTAAACCATCACATTTGTGACCAAGAGAAGTGAATGCAAAACACTATTGTAACCTATATGGTGGTACTGAGGCTGTAACAGGAAGTTATTTTTTTAATAGCACAAGTCTATTCAGCAGGTTATTGAAAGTCGCATGTGCAAAATATATAGAAGCTTGTCTGGGAAAAGAGCATCTATATATAACCATAACCCTAACCCTAACCGTCCTTAATTGCTGTCTTTATACACTGTAAAAAAATCATTTTTTTACAGTTTTTTTCAAGAAATTTTACATTTTTTGTCTGTATTTCATAATGACTGAAAAAAAATGTAAAAATGACATGTTTACTTTTGATTTATATGTAAATGGTCTTAGATTTACAGTATTTTTTGTAATAACAATCGTAATTATCTGTATTTAAGATTTTCTTGATCATTTTTAAAGATAATTATTCTGTTTTTTTAGATGTTTATGACTCTATTTTAAAAATTAATTTATGTTAGAAGAAAAGGATTTCATGAAATTCGAAAAATATTTCTTGTAAAAAATTTTTTTGCAAAACTTCTGAGAGTTCATGCAAATTTGGGCTTTTGCAACATAAAATTACATGTTTCATTTGTGATTTATATGTAAATGGTCTTAGATTTATGGTGTATGACTATTCTAACAATAAATATATGTTAAAAGTAAAATATTTCTTGTAATATTACAGTAATAAAGGCTAATTATATAAAGATAATTACTGGGGTTTTTTTTACAGTTGATTTATGTTATTTATGTTTTTTACAGTGTAATAGGATGCACAAACAAATGCAGTTAGTCACTGTCAATGAGCAGTGAAAAGATGTGTCCTGATGATGAACTCATGCTAGAATTGTTGTTTCATGACATCTTTTTATCTAGTGTCTGGTGTCTTTTATCTCTCTCTATTTTATCTTCTATCATCTCTCCAGACTCTGTCAGGACGGTGAATGGGACTAGTCTGTGCTCAGGCAGACTAGAGGTGAAGTCTAACCAGTCCAACCAGTGGTGGTCCTCAGTGTGTGAAGCTGACTTTGACCAGCAGGATGCAGAGGTGGTCTGTAGGGAGCTTGGCTGTGGGGCTCCTTCAGTCCTCCAGGGGGCGCTCTATGGAGACATGGAAGATCCAGTGTGGACTAAAGAGTTCCAGTGTGGAGGAAATGAGTCTGCTCTCCTGGACTGTAGAAGCTCAGGCTCAGATAGAAACACCTGCTCACCTGGCAAAGCTGTTGGACTCACCTGCTCAGGTAGAAGAGGAGCTGCAGTTCTGATCTGGTTCATTTCTGTTCTAATGAAACTCACTTTATTGTTTTACTGATGACTCTCTTGTTTCTGTTCAGAGTCTGTCAGGTTGGTGGGAGGAGATAGTCGCTGTGCAGGAACACTGGAGCTGAAACATCAGGGAGACTGGAGACCAGTGAGTTCTGTTAACTATTACTCTGACTCTGACTGGACCCTGAAGGAAGCAGCTGCTGCCTGCAGAGAGTTGGACTGTGGCTCTGTTGTTTCTGTAGAAGAGAGAAAAGAGTCCTCATTCAGATCTGTGTGGAGGACAGTAACATTTCCAGTATGTTCCTTCCTCCATCACAGAGTGACAGTCGGTGGTTTCCATTGGACTGAACTGTAAAGTTATCCAGGACAATGACATCCTAAAGTGTAGAGAAGTGTATGGCGAGCTGTTTTAACATTTAATAGCTAAGCTTGACTATCCAGAATTAACATTAGAGATATCTACAACTACATTTTGACTAGTCGTAATTATATTGTGACTAGTCAGAATTCTTATTCCAGATATCTATAACGTCATTGTGACTAATCAAAACGACAGTTTCTGTTCACAGTTCTGTTTCATCAATTTGCGTGTGATTTTAACTAAATTCTATATTAACAAATCGATATTCTTCATGACTATGTCAGACAATATATTTCCTCTATATCTGAATGTACAAACAAAAAAGTGGTTAAAACATATGTAAGCTTTACAAGATATTTATCTAACTTTGATATTTTTAATCTTTTTTATTACAACCTTTAGTCCCCCTGGCGTGTTTGTAATTTTAGACTTGAGATGTATACACAAATGTTTTAAACTTGATAACTGCCTCAATAAAATTGTTAAAAAAAACAACAAAAAAAAACCACGGGTGCTGAGAAGACTTACGCAAAGTATACACAGATGTATCGTCGCTTATAGCTCCTTCGGCAAGCCTCCTCACTCCTCCAGATGCATTTTAGGAATTGGGACATCCTTCAAGATGGAGTGCTGAGATCAATTTCCGGATCACAAGCCGAAGCATAGAGGGTCGAGGAGACGAGGAGGCAGGGTTTGTGCACATCGCTGCTGATTGGGTAACACCTCTGACAACCCCAGGAAACGCACCTCAAAGCCTGTTGGCACCATTTCGAGGAAAAACGCTGTTCAACCCGAAAACCTTAGCAAACCAGTGCACACTGTTTTCAGACTGAACGTGCATCATCTCTCTGCCTTTAAAGACCTGCTGCTTCAGCCCAACATCTCTGCGTCCTCCTCCGTGGACGAGGTCTCCGAGGTCTCCGAGGCCCAGCAGCAGGTGTTTCACGTGCTCAGGGGCTCCACCTTCACCATCAGCTGCTCCATCCAGCCACAGTAACCAGGAGGCTCCTTCCAGCTCAACTTCACCTCCTCCACCTCAGCACTCAACTACACCAAGCCAGCTGTCAATCACTCCGCCCACTTCCTGTTTCCTGCTGCAGAGCCCGCCCACCAAGGAAGCTACAGCTGTGTTTATCAAGCCTGTTTTTTCTCATGATGTCTTCTCTGAGAGCCATCTGATCTCTCTCACCGTCGCAGGTAAGCTGACTGTTTACATGCAGGTTTGGAAAATGTGATTGGTCCGAACGGAGTGAAAATGATCAGTTGACAACAGAGAAGCTTTCATTCTGTAATTAAGGATTTTAATTATTTTTATAATTAAGGACTTTGCTTATTTCATAAGAATTTTACTTAATTTTGTACTTAAGGAATTGTCTTATTTCATAGGAATTTCACTACATTTTCTACTTAAGGAATTGTCTTATTTCCTAAGAATTTCACTTAATCTTGTACTTTAAGAATTTTCTGATTTCATAAGAATTTTACTCAATTTTGTACTTAAGGAATATTCTTATTTCGTAAGAAGTTTGCATATTTTTGTACTTCATGAATTTACATAATTTTGTCATTAAGAATTTTGCTTTTTTATAATTAAGGATTTTACTTAATCTGTAATGAAGGATTTTGCTTATTTCATAAGAATTGTACTTAATTTTGTAATTAAGTTTTTTTTTATTTCGTAATGATTTTCCTTATTTTTGTATTTAAGTTTGAGAAATTTTGTCGGAGCCTTCAGAGATCATGAATACAAATTAGAGGTTTATTCTACGTGGAGATGGCGTCACTTTAGGACGTCACAACCAATAAAAGAGAGAAATGTAGTACTAGTACTACTTTAGCAAAGTACTTTAAGGGTTATGACATATTCAGTCATAATACTTTCATGAATGTAGTTGTTTCTGGAATGACACGGTGACTACTGTCATTGTGTTACACATGTCATATAGTAACCAAACTTATACAAAGTGTATAAATAATAAATAAGGCAAACAATCTACTGCAGGACAGAGCATGTTTGGTTATAAACATATAAAAGTCTCACTAAAGTCACGTCAGTTGTATTTCTACAGATTAATCTCAGAGGACTTTATAATCTGTACAACAAAGAACAATCTCCATCCTCAGAGCCTGGATTCACTTAAAGAAGATTCAAGAAGTGATTTTAGATTTCAGGTCACTATAGTTTATGTTTAATGGGAGCTGTTGGACTCATGATGTGATGTGATGTGATGTGATGTGATGTGATGTGATGTGATGTAATGACTGTCCATGTGTTTGATCAGATCTAAGGCCTTTTATCATCAGAGCGATCGTCTTGCCGCTGATTATGCTGTTGGCGAACATTGGCCTTTACTTCCACTGTAAGGTACTGACACACGTCTGTTGTTCAGACCACTGACTGACATGAAGCCCTCAGTCTGTGTTTATTGAAGTGAAGAAAGAGGAGTGATGCAGGAAGTCACATCTGTGTGCCGTCATGTGTCTCCAGGCCACCAGGGGGCAGAAGATGGGCAGAAGGGAGAACACTGAGCTGGATTATTATAACCTGGGTGCTCCTGCAGCTGAAGGAAGGCTGACTGAAGAGGAAGGAGGTCAGGGAGGAGAGTATAACCTCCAAGGAGCTCATCTCACATCCAGATGGATTTATAACACACAACCCAGCCTCAGCTCATTTTATATGAATGTTCTCTTTAAACAAGAAGGCTGGATTTATTGTATTACATTGTATACTATATTTGTCTTACTCTCAACATGAAAACCAACAATGTGTTAGTCTTTTCATACTTTCTGACTTCCTGTCAGAACATATGTAGTCCATTGGTTCCGACTGAAGATGTAAATCTCTAAAAACACCTCACAAACATAAAGTGTCACTGAAAATTAGACTTGTAAACAGGAATACCGGAGTCCAAGCAGCCGGCACAATTTGAAACCAAAGACACCGACCCAGGCTGATCGGGAACAATGCTATTTATTAAATTAAAATAATGTGATATGAGTTTATTATGTGATAATAATAAACTCTGTATTACCAATCAAATTTGAAGACAATTGAAGAATTAAATCCTGAGATAAGAGGAAAAAGATGTCACAGAGCCACTTACTGTTGGATCTGTAGATCTGGAGCACATCCAGGGTTGGTGAAGCACATCTGCTGCCATGTTGACAATCTGTTGGTGTTTGTGATTCAAAAATATATAATGAATGAATCAAAGTCATGTAACTAGCAAACAAAGTAGAGTATTAAAAATCAGAGGCTGTTTTGACACCAGTTTCATCTTGTTAGTGAGGCATGAATTTTATGACCTCACTTTAGCGCTCCCTTGTGGTTCACATGGCTCATTTATTGTTGTGGGCAAGAATTTGGAAGCAGGACCACATTTAGCTAAAAGAATAACCATAATAATACAAATGGGAGCACAAATAAAAGAGTACTAACAGCTTATAGTGTGATTAAGGAATTTTCGCATTTCATTAGAATTTTGCTTAATTTTGTACATAAGGAAAATTTAGAATTGAGGATTTTACTTTTACTACTTTTTTTCTAATGAAGGGTTTTGCTTATTTCATAAGAATTTCACTTACCGTTGTGAAAAAGGATTTTGCAAATTTTCATAATTAAGTAATGTTCTTATTTTTTAAGAAGTTTACTTAATTTTGTAATTAAGGAATTTTCTTATTAAATGAGAATTTTACTTAATTTTATTTCAGTGGAATTTGGCAAATTTTTGTACATAAGAAGTTGACTTAATTTTACACTTAAAAAATGTGCTTAATTTCTATGAATTTTACTTACTTTTGTATTTAAGGAATTTGTTGAATTTTGTACTTTGGGAATTTTCTTAATGGTGTACTTAACAAATTTACACAAATTTATAATTTTGAGGATAGTAATTTTAGGATTTTACTTTTACTACTTTTTTTCTAATGAAGGTTTTTGCTTATTTCATAAGAATTTCACTTAATGTTGTAATAAAGGATTTTGCAAATTTTCATAATTAAGTAATGTACTTATCTTTTAAGAATTTTACTTAGATATGAAATACTAATTATGAGATATCAAGTACTAACTATGAGATATTAAGTTATTATTGTGAGATCAATTTCAAAATAAAAGGCAGAGACTGAAACATGAGCCGACAGAGCCACGAAATATGAAAGCATCAGAGCTGAAGACATCCTGCAGCTTTCTGAAGGACTCATTTAAGTCAAACAACACAGAAACATGATGTCAGTGAACAAGGAGACGACACACTGAAACATTGCTGGGCCAAGGCCAGGAGCAGCTGTACAAAAATAAATAATAAATACAAAATAAGTAGAAGCCAGGGTACAGAGAGAGCTAGACTAGGCAATGAACAATTTCTGGAGAAGCACCAGGTATGACAGGCGTAGCTGGTCGTACAAAGATGAACAGCTAGGCAGACTATAAAACCTGCTGTCGCGGGCTCAGTTTTAAAGCTAGAGTGTAGTTACTGGTATCATATGAAACTGCGTGACCTGGATTCGGGGTGGACGAGGGGCCCAATTTGGAAAGTCTGTCCCCCTGCCCATAATTCCCACTGGCTGGCCTGCACTGGACAGATCGTTCTCTTTATATGGGCATGTGTCTTTCGTGCACTTTGCACATTTCCGATGAGGAACAATTGACAAATGAATAGACCGGTGACAGATAATGACAGTTACCGTCGGTACGTACGCTATCCTCCAAAAATGGCGGCAGCGTCCCAGAATGCTCTGCGATTCCCATTCCCTATGAACAGAGATTTTGATGTCATTTTTGGTGTCAGTAATCTTTTTTTTCATTTACATCGTTGTTACAATTTAGTCATGAAATAAAGGAGACGTCAACGAATGCTTATCGTCCAAATTTTCATAGAAAAAATTAACAGTTTCAAATATTTAAAAATGTTTCAACTCCAAAATTTTAGCAATGAGCACTTACATTTTCTTTGGGAAATTTAGCCTTTCATAGTCTTAAAATGTGTCTCTTTTATATTATAGGAAGACACAGATATATATTTTCTACTTTAGTAATGAAATCCTTAATGAAATGGGGGATTCAAGTAGTTTGTGTTTAGTAGTTTCTAATGCATGTTCTCATGAAATCATTAGTCCTATTACATGTTGTCAAGTGAAGCTAATTGTGGATGAAAAAAAACAATGTTTTATCAGTGCTTTACAGAATTGTGTAGATATTGTTTAATGCAAACCTGTTTCTAACTTTATGGATACCCTTCATGGATACCCCAAATTGTGGCATTGACATCTGGCAAGAGGAGCTAGAGATGAGGAGCTAATAAAAAGCCCAATTTTGAACAGTTTCTATCAAGAACTGCGGCAGTATGGCACCACAATTAAAAACATTAAGAATAAGAAGGCACCCAGAACCAGCTTTGTGTTTGATAAATTTCTTATGGACAGATGAGGAATTATTTTGTATTTGTTGTCTCTATATAGATGAATATCTCTCTACTGTTTATTATATTTTCTTATTTACTTATGTATTTTTTTATTGTACTCCTGGCATGAACAGTTTTGAATGTACATATTGCTATTGTACTTATATTTTGTTAATAATAAAAAATGTTTTTAAAAAAAAGCTAATAAAAAGGCGGGACTTCCTATAAACCAACCAATAGGTACATAGGACACTGGATGTGCTTTGAAAGGTTGCTCCCGAATAAACTCGTCATTCCCGGCAACACTGTCCAATCAAATTAATGAAAGTTTCTCAAGTCCCGCCTCTTTAAACCTCCCATCCAGTCAAAAACATTGTACTTCAACAAAGCTCTATCCGATAGGCTAAAGTGATGGACGTCACATGGTGATGAGCAAATCATGAACGAAGGAGGCTTCTCACTGACCAATGGGCGTTTAGGACGTAAGACGCTGAGCTTATAAATAACAAGGTGACAGCTCGTCTCATCCTACATTCATTGACTGCCGCTGTGTGTGCGAGAGTAATCCCGGACCCTCTGAAAGGCCCTAACAAACCGGTAATATTTGCCTTCTACACTTAATGTGTACTCACTTTGTGGTCCGTGTTGTAAATGCTGTAGGTTGTAATGTTACTGCTGGTGCTGGTGCAGTATGCAGCGGGTCGTGCTACTGAGCAGAGCGCGGCCGAGCTGCGCTGGTTGACAGACACTTGGATGTAAAATGTCTGACTACTCTGGGCCTACCGTGCTCTGCTTCAGTCCGCCGCTACAAGGACATCCCTGTCGGAGAGCCGTGGTATCATGTCGCCCCTTGTCGTTGCACTACAGCACGGTTAAGCTCTTTTGCAGCAGGGGTTGCACCGTGCCTGCTGTCCAGGCCCAATGTGACCGTCCGTGGCTCATTTTTGACCTTCAAGTCTGCAGACTGGTTAGCTTAGCTTAGCTTAGCAGCTTAGCTTCCCTTCTTCTACGAGGACAGTCAGTCAGACAAACCCTGGTACAAACAGGAGACCCAATCATGCGAACTAATTGGAGAGAATTAAAATAGTAGTGGTGTTTTCTCTAAACGTATTGATTATTTACTGGACTCCACATCTTTGCAGCTCCACTTCCAAGCATGAAATGTCCTCGAGGTTTTTTTAGCTAATGGCGTCTGGAAGTGGGAGTGTTGTTAAAGCCATTCATTCTGCAGCATGTGTGTGTGGATATTTAGCAGGTTTATCTAGAGTTGATCCTTTCAGTAGTCGATTGGATTGGATTAGCCCTCTGACTGAGCTGGCCAGGAGGAGCAACAGACCAGACTTGCTCTTCACGATCAACTTGTTGCTAGACTTGACCTTTGTATACTCTATATAGATATTACCCCTCAGTGATTAGGGACATTTATCTTGCAACTCATTTTATTTCACATGGAAGACTTGTATGCACTGGAAACGTACCTAGATGAGTGTGTGTGTACTTTGACCCTGAGCTGTGAACCTAAGGCCCTAGGGGTCCTCAGCTGCATTTGTCCAAGGGCCAGAGTTTTTCTATGCTGACACTGTGGAGGCCGGACTTCATATACAAAAACAAGTTATTTCATCTATCTATCTATCTATCTATCTATCTATCTATCTATCTATCTATCTATAAGATAGAAAAGATAAGATAGAACTTTATTATCCCAAAGGAAATTCTTGTGCCAGATATTGCTCAAAAATACAACAAAATTACAACAAGTTCAAGTGTATAAAATAGAAGTGTAGAAATTTAAAAAAGTACTATTTCTAGCAACAGTGCCTAATAGTGTAACAATTAAGTAAGATACATTTAGTAAAATGAATAAATAAGATAAGTAAAATCAAAAAGGTAAAGTAAGCTAACAAACAGAAAAATAAGTAATGTTGGACATTAATACTGTAATCTGCAATTCTCAAATCTGTAATTAACAGAAACCTAATTGCAGAATGCAGTCCTGATTGGCAGGAAATATGAATTGTCTTTGACCGGTTTGAAACTGTTATGCAGTGTCCTGATCGAAAAGCCTGTTGAATAGTTTGTCAGGTAAGGTAATGTTACTCTCAAAGAGCCTGAAGTTGTTCCCAACGAGTATGTATCTAAGTATGCCTCATTTGTTGCAAAAGAATACAATCTTGGGCATTACCGTTACAGAAGGCATGCAACTTTAGACACGGCACAATCTGCATATAAGATTCATATAAGATGGGGAATCGTTTCAGCTTCACCTTATCCTAGGCTACTGCTATTCAGTGCACAACCAGCAAAGTAAGCACAGCTTGCATAATCCTGCATTGGTTTGTGTAGGCTACTTGCTAATAAGCTGACAGATTTATAACATCTTTAGTACCCGCGGATGGAATGCACATATTTGGGGTTGGTAAATCATTCGGCATAATTATTTCCATCTCAATTGTTTTAGAGTTCGCTTCAATATACGAACAAAAACATGCTAGATAGCCTGAACACCGGCACACATTTTTATTTTTTCCTTCTCCAATTTCTGAATTCAATAATAGTCTGAGGGCTAGATGGGAAGCTTTGGCGGGCCGTGTGTGGCCCATGGGCCACCAGTTGACAATAACTGACCTAAGGTAACTTCTCAAGCTGTCAAAGTTGCAAGCCAGTAAAGAACAAACTACGGTTTATAACTAAAAGGTCCCAGGTTTGATTCCTGAAATGGCCTTTAACCAGTGAATCTGAATCTGGTACTTGATCAACAAGTGACTGCATGAAAACACTGATAACTGATGTAAACTGTTCCTTCTCTCTCCAGCTTCCAGCCATGTATGCCTGCGCAAAGTTCGTCACTTCTCCAGCTGTGGTACGTCAGCTATAATACTTTTTAGCACACAATTGCTTTGCTATTAAGTACTGATATGAGCATCAGTACTTAATTGTGAAGCTTTTAACTGTAATGCAGCTACAAGTAGTTATCTTGTTAATGTGCTTCAGTGAAAAAGTATTTAAACCCACCTGTGGGACATAAAATGTAATCTCAGTGACATGACTCTGAAGGATGACTACATTCAGAGTTTAATGGCTGCATAAGCATTTGGCATCCTTATTTGTCTTCAAGGACACAGTAGATGTGCAGCCATGTTTTGTCCATGCTCTTTATGACCGTTGGTGGCATTTCCGTGTCAGCTGACCCTGCAGCATGTAGGGCATCTCAGTCATGGAGGTGTTGTGGAGGACACTGTTCCATATTTACATCAGACACTCCGATCATCACCAGAGTGCAAGTTGGGCAGTCATAATGTAGTTCTATGGGTGAGCTAAATGGATGCTGATGCAGAAATGCTATAATTAATCAATCAGTCTTGCTCACAGCTTTGCAAAATTGCCTGAAATGGGCCAGTTATAACCAGAGAGATTACGGGATAGATGCCATGGTAGAAACGGTAGAATCAAAATCTCTACAGATTGACAGACCACATATGTAGCTGCATTGCCCGGCTTTACCTATATCTAAAACTACCTGGGTGAAACTAGAAAAATTTATGTTGCAACAGTGGGTATTTTGTCATAATTTGAACTGTATTAATCACAATATTGATCAAGTAAAATCATTTTGGCAGATTTAATGTATAAAAAAAAAAAAAAATGTATTCTACTGTTTCATCATTTTGACCGAATTCATTGTGTTAAAACTGTTATGGAGTGTTGCAGAAGTTTCTACTTAAATTATGCTTATATTTTTCTAGATTTATTTAATTTGGTAGTTTGTTAATCCCAACTCTAGTCATAGAAAATAATTATCTTAATGCACCTTCCCAGGAAGGGGTCAAATATTTCAGTATTTGAAATAATAAAATCTTTCAGAGAGACAAAAGGCTGCAGTTCTGAAAGTGCTGAAGCATGCCAGCAGAATTGCAATTTTTAAGCCCGTCATACCTTACATTGCAGCTGATCCTGTTATATTATTCTATTAGTTTCAGTTAACTTCAGAATGTAGTAAAAGTGAAATGTTCAGATTGTCAGTTCTGCTCTTTTTGTTTTTGCAATAGAAAATGTTTTTAAGTGTGACACATCGTGGAAGTGCTCTAATATAGTTTTGTCTTTCTGTAGCTGCGTGGGGGGTCCAGAGTCCTCGCCCGGCCAGTCTCCGTCTCCCTCTTCAACAGACCTGAAGCCACAGCGGAGCAGCAGGTCAGTCCTTTAAACTTCAATGATCCTGCACCCAGTTGTCTTTGAATGTCTTTTTCCTTCTTCTCAACACACATGGCAAATACTGTGATGTGCATAGAGATGGCCAATATTGATCAAATCTATTGCAGTGCATCAATTGTATTGCAATGTTGATATACATCTGGATATAGTACTATTACGAATTGGCCTTGTAAAGGGATACCTACACCAGAATAACCTCATTATTTCACCCACCTTAATCTGAGATAAGTGAACACAAAACTTAAACAGATTCTAGCTAAATATCTATACGGTGTAAAATGGTTCTGCACTATTAACATATTAACCCAGGTGGTTTCCAGCACCTCAATTTATCTGCCATTTTACCGTTAAAGTAACAGTAGCTACGTTCCAAATCGCATACTTTTTACTTTAAGTATTGCGCTTGAACTTTGACCCTCTTGCTTGTATATCTGCTGTGCAGAGGATTGTAGGTCAGAATAGCCAGAAAAGCATGCTGGCTTGCATATGCGACCGGATGCAGTAGGACATCCTGGTATATTTGGCATACTTTATTTGACATACTATGTATTGGGACATACTAAATCTGAGCAATGCTAAGCTAAGCTAAAATGATGAGATGGAGACTTCTACAGGCAAAGTGGCTGCAGTGCACGCAGCATCATGGCTGCTACAGTAACGCTCTCGTGTGGGTGAACCGGGGAACTGTTTGTGCATCGGCTTATCGTTGCAGCTGGCTGGCGTGTTAGGCACTTCAGCCACACAGCAGCCCTGCATGCAACACACTAAACTTTGATTAACGGTTAATGAGGGGTTAACAAGGGTCGGCTATTGGTCAGAAAAAATAAATCAAAATTGGCATCCCTAATTGGCGGAAATGGAGTATAGTATTTATAACCGTTTTCATAGGCGTATAATCACTTGAAACTAAGAATCGTTGTATTTTCGGTGCCTTTTTAGAATGAGCCCTTCATATCTACATAGGGAACCTGTCCTCCTCGGAGTCTGCCATTTTCTACAGTGGCCCAGAACGGACAAACCTAACACAGGCTCTAGAGCAGGGGTAGGCAACCTTAGGCATGCGTGCCACCACTAGCACACAACCAATAAGTGTGCAAGAGTTTTTTGGAAATGATGGAAGTGTCCTCATCCACATGCCAAATTTACCTCTTTCACAGCCATTGGCAGTAGCACAGCCTGTTATTCAAGGTAGTTTTATTTTTTTATTTATTTATTTTTTTTCTCCATATATAATTACAATGTCCTGATTATGGGAGGAAAACTTGCTATGCACAATGCCTATATGGATGGAATAAAATTACAGATACGTTGGAGATTTAACTTTTGATGTGGTGTCATAATTAAAAGTAATGTTAACCTTAATGTTGATCTGGCACACTGATTAACAAGAATATTTAAAAAATGGCACTTCATATCAAAAAAGGTTGCCGCTTTTACATTACCTGAAGGCCACCGTAGTTCTTCGACGCGCTTTTGAAACTGTTGCAACCTGAGCCGCAGAGTGCTAAACCGTGGTACCGCCAGTCACCGTCTGACTTCCAATGCTCCTAAAGTAGTATTATTATGTAAGGATGGACTCTGAGAGAGGAGAACGGCGTTACCATGGTATAAAGGTATATAGCTGACTTACAGTGGATACATTAAAATGAGTTAAATGCTTAAAGTTTCTCCTTTCCCTCCTCTCCCAGGCTCTGTTGCCATACAGCCAGTCTGCAGTCATGACCCGCTCCTTCCAGACCAGCGCCGTCTCCCGGGACATCGACACTGCCGCCAAGTTCATTGGTGCTGGTGCTGCCACAGTGGGTGTGGCCGGCTCAGGAGCTGGAATCGGAACAGTGTTCGGCAGCCTCATCATTGGCTATGCCAGGTAAAGCTCTTCTACAATCACTAAACACTCTGCATGGTCCCTTCAAGACATTCAGATGAGAACTGGATTTTTTAAAATCTACCTGAAAATGCTGGCTGTCAAAACGGTCTGTCCAAATCTAAAAACAAAGGAAGTTTTACCTTAAAAACACCAGAACTTCTTTCTTGACCTTGGAAACAATAAGTTTGACAAAATAACCATAGGCTGCTATACATTATTAATGGAACCGGAGCTTTCCATAAGTGCCGGCTGCCGGCCAAACAGCCGACCACCTTATTTTATTAATCGTGGGATTCTAAAAGTTTTGGTTGTGATTCATTATGCGTGTACATTTTACGACCATTCACCTCCGCTTCTAAACAACGGGAGCTTGACATTAGAGAAATGTGCCCATCTGTCTGGATCAGTCCCGCCCGTACGTGCTCTATATGAATGTGTGCACGCTCAGCTGAGAGGTTGTGTCCTTGCAGTAGAGAGCAGAGAGTAGTCTTCAGTGTTAAAATAATTCTAATTGGGGCTTTTAAAGTTAACGCGATAATGACGCGTTTGCTCAAATTCGTTTAACGCTACTTACAATTTTTAGGTTGTAGCAGGCTCAGTTAGAGTGAGGATATTGGCGTCATATGAAACTAGAAAACTTGTCGCGAAGGAGGCTAAATAACGTTGCAAACTGTCATGACCATTTTCAAAGGTGTCCCTTGACCTGTGACCTCCAGATATGTGAATAAAAATGGGTTCTCTAGGTACCCACGACTCTCCCCTTTACAGACATGCCCACTTTATGATAATCACATGCAGTTTGGGGCAAGTCATAGTCAAGTCAGCACACTGACAGCTGTTGTTGCCTGTTGGGCTGCAGTTTGCCATGTTGGGATTTTAGCATATATATATTTTTTTTATGCCAAATGCAGTACCTGTGAGGGTTTCTGGACAATATTTGTCATTTATCAACTAATGCGCGATGATAATCACTGATTAAACGATGTTCGAGTGCCAAATAGCGAGGTAGTTGGCGAATAAGTACAAGACTGTCTCTTAAGTACTATGCCTGTGTTATAAATGTTTATTTTCTATACACTGTGAATCCCTATCATGCCACTCAAAGCGCTTTACACTACATGTCAGCATTCACACACTGATGGCAGAGGCTGCCATACAAGGTGCCAACCTGCCCATCAAGATCTAATCTAAATACTCATTCACACACCGATGGCACAGCCTTCAGGAGCAATTTGGGGTTCAGCATCTTGCTCAAGGACACTTCGACATGTTGACTGAAGGAGCCGGGGATCGAAACCGCCGACCTTCCGACTGGTGGGCGGCCTTCTCTACCCTCTGACCCACAGCTGCCCCAAAAAGGACTCAAGGACTTGTCCCAATCCAAAATGCAATAGACCTGAGCAGACCCAAATGGAGAGAACACAAATACTGATGTAGCCACCATTAATGAGCAGCCACAGTTTAAAAAAAATATGCAATACATGACATTTTCTATACATGTTACCCCTCCATCTTGCCTCAAAACACATTAATGTGTAAATGGCCTGGCTCTAGGTTTAAGTATAAGACTTGGAAAAAACTCTAGATTGTTTACCGTTTAGCTCATTCGGTCTTGGAAATACAGTGATCTCCCTTGGGCTTTCAATGTTGCCATAGAAACCTCTCTCACTGACATTTTTGGGATGGCAAAATTTTGAACAAGTGTCTTGTGGACAAACGGAAGCTTTGTGTCCACCCTGTAGGACTGTTTGTAGAGATGCCGGTCCTTTTTGTTTTGGTTGTAGTGAAATTAACATTTAATGAGCCGTGTATTTGACTGTGCTCCTCTTCCCTCCCACAGGAACCCCTCCCTGAAGCAGCAGCTCTTCTCCTACGCCATCCTGGGTTTTGCCCTGTCTGAGGCTATGGGTCTCTTCTGTCTGATGGTGGCGTTCCTCATCCTCTTCGCCATGTAAACCTGGATACACACCAACAGCTCCGCTCCCATCACTTACCCCTTCTTCCCCGTCTCATTTCCTTCCTTGCTCCCTTCTCCCTCCCTTCCTCCCATCCAGAAGGGGGGTTTCCAGAACGGGAACTCTGAATGAGCTGATAGGCCATTCCAAACAGAAATATATAAATGGAAAAATATTTACATCTGAGGTTAACAAAACCTCCAATCCTACATTTTTATGTTCCTATGTTTATTTCTGTTTTTCAAAAGTTTTATGTAAGACCTCACTTCAGTTGAAAATAATCTGTCCAAAATAAATGGTTGGGATAACTAAAAAAAAAAAAAAAAAACAGTCTGCAGTGTTTTTAATCTTTTTCATTTGCTAAGAAAAGAAACTTTTGCATATGTACAATGAAAAATAAAACAGATGGTTGTTTTCAAATGTCATTCACAGGTTTTTGTCCGTCTTATAAATGATGACAAGTTGGCAGTCAGAAGTGTTTGGAACCAAGGTTCCTTTTAACCTCCTGTGTTTTTAAAAAAAAGAAAGGGAAATGTTAACGTAGATGATCTACTGTGGCAATTATGACCGCTTACAAAATGAGTTGTGAAAAGAACCAAAATGTCCTGCTGAACAAGATGTACTCTTGACTCTACTGAAATAAGTTGAAGGCTTCACATGAGCACTTGAAGAAAAGTAATATAGTTTCAGATGTACTGTTGGGTGTTTGTGTGTGTGGTCATTTCTAACCGGGCTTAAAGGAACCCACTCGAGTTTGGATGTTTTAGCCTGTTTACTACAAATGACAGTTGGGTGAAGCTTTTCCTTCGTTCACAGGCAGCCTTTTGGTTCCTAACCTCCAATATGCTATGAAAAACAATTTGTCATGAAACTTGACTGCCACCTAATTAGGGTGTCAACTATTTACACTACAAAGCTAATTAAATCACAGTACTGGTGGTTATATCAGATTCTGTTGGTCAGTAAGTTTAGTAGTCATAATTTAGGACTTCATATTTTGCAGGTCTTTATAGTGATTGTGAATAAGTTATTGATCTGGATGTCACATCACACAAGATACATTTTTTGTATTGAAGATCACTGATTTTGACCCCTCAAGGCCTCCGTAAAACATACAAAAAAAGGTTCTTTGGATACTTGCTGTTAAACTTTCCATATGGTGCAGCAACTAACTCATAATAAAGAGAATGAACTGATAATGTTTGCTACTATGTATCCTTTATTTAACCAGGTAAAAAACTCATTGAGATTAAAATCTCTTTTCCAAGAGTGACCTGGCCAAGAGACATTGTTACAATAAAAACAAACAACACAAGCAGACAAATACAACAGTCACACACCACAAGTGAACAAGCATGACATCCAGTTTGTATGCAACACAAAAAATTGCTGTAACGCACGAACAGGTCAATCTCAAAACAATTCAGTGAGAAAATCAAGAGCAATCACATCGACTTATAGTGCCACTTTCTTGATCCTCTAAAATGGACTTAAATTCCCCCAGACAGTAGTAATCAGCTCTGACAATTTCAGGTCCTTCTGTACATTATTCCAGGAAGAAGGAGCAGCGTATTTCAATGCTTTTTTGCCTAGCTCCGTTCTAACCTTTGGGACCAACATCTGTAGAAAATTTCGAGAGCACAGGCCATATTGATTGCGGTTTGTGCACATGTATGTACACAGATACGAAGGAACCACTCCAAGGAGCGATTTATATATAAGAGCCAACCAATGTGAAAGTCTGTGGACATACAGAGATGGCCATTTAGCAGCCGCATACAGGGTACAGTGGTGAACCAGATTTCCACAGCCAGTAATAAAACATAAAGCACAATAGTATACAGTATCCAGCTTCTTAGGGCACTGGTCAGGTGCATTCATATAGAGCAGATGAGCAATAGATAATTGTATCGTCTGCATAAAAATGGAACGCAACATTTGATAAGTTATCACAAAGATTGTTTACATATATGGAGAAAAGCAGTGGTCTACTGTACTTCTCAGGTACATGTGTTGTAAATATTAATGGGTGTCTGGCATCAGCAGGTCTGTGGCTTGGACTTAATGAAAATAATTTAGATAGATTTACATTTAAATTTATTTCCATACATACTTTAATAATTAAAGCTGAAGTAAGCGAGATTGGAGCAAATATGATTTTAAAAAGTTATTTTTATAAAACGGTCGCTATATCGTGACAGTAGTACATGAAACAGGTAACCTGACAAAAATCATGTGCCTCTGTGTCCTCCGGTGCTCCTAACTGCATCTGCAAGATTTCACAGACCGGAGGAAAACAAGCAGTAAGAGCTGATCTGAGGTCTGCTGTCCAGCTGCCGTCTACGAGAGCCAGCTGTCAATCACTCGCGAACTCTGACCAAACGGTCAAACTAGGCCGCGCTGATCAATATGAATCAATATCATGTTACCTTAATGCCTATTTCTCGCCTCAAATGTTTTCAGAATCATCTTGTAGTGCACGGTCTAGCTGTAAAATGAGAACGTTTGTGACGCCACCGCCATTGTGAAATCTGGTGAAGGAACGCCAAGTTCCGGTCACATGACCGGAGCACAGCCACTAGGAACGCTCTCTCTCAATGAAATGACCTGTGATTGGTCAAAGTCTCCCGACACGGGCTAGATTTTCTAAAGCCTGAAAACAGAGCCATGAGGAGATGCAGAAGTCTCTCTCAGAACACTTGAATTAAAATATGCTGAATAAAGGTTATTTGGGGATTTTTTTGCAAAATGATGCCAAAAATACACTGCCTACTGCCACTTTAAACGCTTTAGTTTTTTACCAAGTCATAGAGGACTTTTACTCTGAAGTTCCTACCGGATGTCCCGTGTTGTGTGATGTCAGTGCAGCTGAACTGGAGCGACATCAGATCCTGAAGTTGCGTTGTGTGTTAACGGAGCGGCGGCGGCGATGTGGTCGGTTCAACACCAAATACGCGGACAACATATTCCTTTAAACCGGTAACAACCGGACAGTGAGCGGCTTCAGAAGCCGTAGCGAGGTTAGACGAGGTCATTTCGCTGACGACTTCATACTTTTTCCCGGAGGCCTGGGGGGGAAACACACACAGCGTTGAGCTAACGAGACGTAGCCACCATGTCGTGGGAAGAAATGCCTTGTTTTGCGGCCTCGGCTCTGTGCTCGCCTCTAGCCCGCTCGCCTGCTCTCTGATCCCGCTGGACAACAACACGAGCAGCGGTAACTTCAGCTGTCAATGCAGCTCACAGTTAGCATTGTAAATTAGTCAACACCGACGGTTTTTACTCGTTAGCTTGCGGAGCCATGGCGGACAGCTTTGGAGAGCAGTCCAGCAGCAGCGGTGCCCTTGGCTTAGCCGGTACCGGACAGGGCAGCGGAGCTTCACTGCCGACTTTGGCCAACTCTCTGCCGGCAGCCAGCGGCGCTCACTCCAGCTCGAACCCGGCCTCCCCTCCTCCCGCCGCGGCCGCGCAGAGTGGCCTAACCGCTCTGGTGGCCCCTCTGTCCGCTGTCACTGCTACCTCTGCCGGGTTTGGGAACACGTTCACCCCGGGCTCCTCTCCACCGGTCGTGGCCGTGTCTCCGACCCTACACGCATCCTTGCCTCTCCCCGGTGTCGGGCTGGGGGTCGGCGGGGTGGCAGGAGCGGACCTCCTATCCCACATCCACGCCACGTCCTGGGACCCGACTCTCAGCACGGACTGGGACAACGAGAAGGCTTCCCAGCAGTGCATCCTGAGGATAAAGAGGTAATGGAAACATGTTGTTCTCACAGTTCTCACATTTGTATGTTTTCAGGTAATTTAAGACCTAAAATGTCAGCAAGGTGAGTAAAAATCGAAAGTGAAAGTTTTCCTTAAAGTTTCAGGAAACCTCTTGGGGCCTTAAAAAATGACATCAGTGTTTACTGTAGACAATAATACACAGATCACACGTAGGACTTGAGAAAGATGTCAGGATCATCAGTTTAGTTCTGTTTAACCATATAAAACAACATTTATGTGTTGTCTTTTACAGTTGCCATGTTGCTTCCTATTCACGAGTTAAACTTTATTAAAGGGTTAGTTCACCCAAATTGCAAAAAAACATATTTCACTTACCCCTTGTGATATCTAGCCAAGTAGATAGTTTTGGATTTACCTGCTGCTGTGGTTTTTACAAGGGATGTCACGGTACCAGAAATCTAGTAGTCAATACCAATACCAATGAATTTACACGATTCTCGATACCAATTCGGTACGACGGTAAAAAAAATCTAAATCTCATTTAATTCAACAGGCACTCCTTTTATTAAAACACTTACAAACAGAGGCATGTAGCCTTTAAGTAATAAATGAAAAGAAATGTCTATTAACATTGCAGAACAGAACAGTGGCATTTAGCCTTCAAGTATTTTAAACAAACAATATTGTCTGGATGTCTGTCTTTGAGGTGCTCTGCTAAATTTGAAGTATTTCCTCCTTTGGAAAGCAAAGTACGACGGCACCGTTACTGCACCGCATACTGGTTTTTGCGAATCTATTATTACTCCTTGTAAATCTGTTTCGAACGCAAAGTACTTCCATACCCGACTCTTGCTATTTGTTTTCTCAACGAGTTGAGGCGGAGGTAGCGCTGCAGCAGCTGACATCTTTCCCGTCTCGTGTTGTTGTTTTTTTCCGTGCAGTTACGGCGTTCTTCTTCTTCCTTCATTTCATGGCAGATGAGAACACTTGTAAGCGTATACTGCCCCCATTAGATCCGGAAGAATCCCATCTCCAGTACCTCCGCTCCGGTACCAAATGACCATTACAGGCATCGTTTGGTACCGAAGAAAACGGGTACTGTCAAATATTTTTAATTTTGGTACCGAGTTGGTACCGAAGTATCCGTTCTCATGACATCCCTAGTTTTTACTGTAGTTTTTATTGGAAGTACTTTCTACCAAAGAAATAGTCCCCATAAAAAAATGTTTATGGCAAGTTTGTGTCTACTATATGTAAGATTCTCTCTATCTCTACCTTAACTTTGTCCTTTGCGGAACCTCATTTGTCTCACTCCCTCTCTCTCTGTCTGTCTCTGCAGGGATATCATGTCCATCTACAAGGAACCTCCACCAGGGATGTTTGTCGTCCCTGATCCTCAAGACATGACTAAGGTAAAAGGCCAGGGCTGCGGTCAAATAGTCTTTTTTGCTTATAGGAAGGTTCCTAATGGAGTGAAATGACCCGGAAGTATCTCAGCCATGATAAGAACTGTTTGAATTCTCCAAATACTAAGGAAAGGAGCTCCAATGCTTCCTTTATTATCTTCTTTAGCATAGGACACACTAGACTATCCTTTACCAAAGGAAAAGAGAGAATAACGTCCCACAATTCCTTGCGGTCGCAGCATTTAAAGCGACGCACCATTCGGCCGTTCCTGATAACAAACGATATGCTTATCTTGCATATTATTTTCATACCCTCATACACTAATTGGGATTCATGTTTACTATGAGTGGACAGTGACAATAATTTCGTTTCACTTTATTTTTAATTAATTATTCATTTCGAACGTGTAACAAATACCGAAGTAAAAAACAAAACAAGAATAACAAATCAAATGAACAGTAAACAATAAAATGAACAAATAATCAACATAAATAAATATTACATATCCGAAAAGAAGTTGGAAGAAGTACATGGTACTACACCTTCTCCGAAACTCGAACAATTAACTCAATATTTATCGTATAAACTTTGTGGTAGCGTGTAGGTTATTCCTTTGTTTATTTCAATTCCAACCTTGGTAATGAAGTGATATTTTTCACCGATTGTCCACGTTTAAGGTCAGATAATCCTTTATTAATAGTTGATGTAAAGTGTTCCAGCAGCAGAAGGACCTGTGGTATCTCTCTTTCACACACTGCGGGTGAAGCAGCCTGTCATTGAAAGGCCTATTTAACAACGCACGACCTGGCTACATGGCAGGGACACACCGAATGGAGTTGAATCCACACGTTGCTCCATCGATCACGGCTTCACCTCTCGTAACTTGAGATAATGCCTCGTCAACAAACTGAGAGCACAGATCAGCGTGCAGATTTTTAGTCGGTCCCTCTCATCTATCGAACTGCTAAATCCACTATGAGACAACCAGAACCAACCAGGCGTCAGGAGACACCCAGAGTCACGCCTCACATAGTGTAACCGTCATTACGTCATAGTTTACAGTTGGGACTTAAGATACCTAATGTAGCAGCTATCACCCAGGTACACTTTTGACTTAACAATTTCTTTTTTTCTGCACGTTGTAATGTTGTGTGCATGTTGGACAGCATCAGGGTGTTTTCCAGCATGTGTCATGCTTTGACACGGGGGTTTCCAGTTCAAAACCACACTGGAAACCATTAACACATAGGGAAGGAGTGAAGTTGTTAGGTCATGGAATCATTGAAACCTGATGTTCTTCTCATGTCTTCCTCACAGCGGGTCTGATGTGGATGTTACCAGTTGTTTTCTTGGTCTGAATTTCTGCTCCATGGTCTGTTCATCCACAGCATCCCTCTCTCCCCTTGTACACCTCTCATAATCTCTCTTCTTTAATTTCCTGTAGATCCATGCTCTGATCACAGGGCCGTTCGACACACCGTACGAAGGCGGCTTCTTCCTCTTCCTGTTCCGCTGCCCCCCCGACTATCCCATCCACCCACCGCGGGTCAAGCTCATCACCACCGGACACAACACTGTCCGCTTCAACCCCAACTTTTACCGCAACGGCAAGGTCTGCCTCAGCATCCTGGGGTGAGTCACCGTTCATTTTTTTCATCCATTTTCATTCCATTTGGTCGGTCATTAGGGCTGTGTATTGGCAAGAATCTGGCGATACGATACATATCACGATAAGTATCATGATACGGGGGTTAAGACTCAATATATTGCGATACAGTAAGCAAGGCGATATATTTAAATTTTTTAAATCTTATTTTAGGAAAACTGTCAATAGTATAAAGAAACGCCACAGAATCGATAGAGTATCACAAAACGTAATATTGTAATACTTGAAATTTTCTTACACCCCTATTGGTTTTGGTGAGAAACAATGTGAAAACACACGCGTGTTAAGTGTGTTTCTGTCTTGCAATGTAGAGTTAATACCCTATAAACTGCTATCCAGTACTATAACCTGTGCGTGTGTGTGTGTGTGTAGAACATGGACAGGCCCAGCATGGAGCCCAGCCCAGAGTATCTCATCTGTCCTCATCTCCATCCAGTCTCTGATGACCGAGAACCCCTATCACAATGAACCTGGCTTTGAACAGGTACAGTAGTCTGTCTGTCTGTCTTTCTGTCTTTCTGTCTGTCTGTCTGTCTGTCTGGGGTTGGTTTTACATCTAGTAAGAGGTGCTTTTAGGAACACGGTTATCAGTCTCATCTTTGTATTGATCAGTAAAGCTCTTATGCAAGGCCTTTGGACACCTGCACCTAAAACACACTGTGAGTGTCATTTAGGAACAGAAGTCAGAGTTGATTAACACACCATTTTTGCCCAAGTAGTAATTGCCAAACTAAAACACACACACACCTAAGCCCAAAACTACAGTGTCATTTAGGGGCGTCACGATTACAATTCCAAATCAGAAATCAATCGATATCAGCTTCCAATTTCGACCATCGAAATCAAAAGCAGAATCGACGTTTATTTTTTTTTCTCTCTGCTCCCTCCCTCTTTCGTGCGTTTGAAGAAAAACACAGCTGGACTCAAGAAATGTAACCGCCACCTCACTCGTGGTTAAAACTATAAACCAGCACAGAAATCCCAATTACCAACATCAGCCATTATGTTCTGAACAGACACATCACATTACAAACACTAACAGAAGTAAACTGAAACTACTCAGTCCAGCACTCGGGACATGGCAGGCATGATGGGAAATGTGGGCCGTCCCTACGCTACGACACTCAGGGCACTTCCTGCATATCTGTGTCATTTTACACTGCATGAATTAGCCTAGCGGCTAGCGGACTTTAGGTAGTTAGTTTACTTACTCATCATAACTCTTCTACTCTTACTTGGTTTAACGTTAAAGTCGCTGCATCTCCTGACAGAACAACACCACGGATGAATTTCAGCCTACATGCACGTTTTTTTTGCTCAATGTTGTTGAATCAGAGCAGTTGATATTGGTAGCAGGCGGGACTGCTGAGTGCACACAGACTGTGTCCAAAGCTCCGCCTCCGCTCTAGGTTACAAACAGAGATCAGAGAAGAGAGGGAAAAGAGAGGAGAGAGAAACAAACGCAACAACAAAACAGTATTTTTGTAGACTACAGCACACTCTAATGCACTGCAGAAGGATTTCTGTTTAGTTATTGTAATGATTATGTACTGAGGTGGGTCACGCAGACACTGGTTATTGTAATGATTATGTACTGAGGTGGGTCACACAGACACTGGTTATTGTAATGATTATGTACTGAGGTGGGTCACACAGACACTGGTTATTGTAATGATTATGTACTGAGGTGTGTCACAGCACTGGTTATTGTAATGATTATGTACTGAGGTGGGTCACACAGACACTGGTATTGAAAAGATGCAGCTTTTTCTATCACAGACTGTTGTAGTCTAGTTTTTGAAACACTTTCTGAATAAAAAGGGAGTTCAGTTCTCTTTTTAAGGAAGAATTTGAAAGTGTAAATGACAGTTGTCAGGACATAAAACCAATGATCTGTTGATCTTTACGGATCAAGACTCCATAGTCTAACAATGGCATGTTTATATTGAAAATCAAATTGAATCGTGGATTTGAAGAAAAGAGACACCCATAATAATGAAGTGACCTTAACTACTGTGTGTATGAGCTGATAACAGCAATGTCGCACCTAATTCACAGTCACAGCCAGTATAGATTGCTGGTAATCTGTCGTTTGGTTTTGATGGCCTTGTAATTAAAGTTTCAATATAAGACTATGGTCCATCTGTGTGTATGTGTGTACGTGTGTCTTTCAGGAGCGCCACCCAGGGGACAGTAAAAACTACAACGAGTGTATCCGCCATGAGACCATGAGGGTGGCTGTGTGTGACATGCTGGAGGGTAAAGTCCCCTGTCCTGACGCTCTGTGGTGAGACCCAACATAATTGTCCAGCTGAGCTTTACTTTTCTTCTTCTTCTTCTTCTTCTTCTTCTTCTTCTTCTTCTTCTTCTTCTTCTTCCGCTTCCTCTTCTTCTTCTTCTTCTTCTTCTTCTTCTTCTTCTTCTTCTTCTTCTTCTTCTTCTCCACCACCACCATCTGGCTCTGATCCTGTCCTTCTCTTCATCCTCTCTTCTCTTCTTTCTGCTCATCAGCTGATTGGTGCGTACTTGTGTGTGTGTGTGTGTTTTTTAGGAGTGTGATGGAAAAGTCCTTCCTAGAATACTACGATTTCTACGAGGGAGTCTGCAAAGAGAGACTGCATCTACAGGGACAGAACATGCAGGTGACTATATTTCTTGTTATTTATTTGAATCCATTTACATTTACATGTCTACTAATGTCACTATATTTTAGTAACAATGTAAGAAATCCATTAAGATGAATATTCATGATGCCAATATTTACCAATAAACAACATGCGGATGAAACAATGTCACATATATCTAAAAAAAAAAATTTAGTTATTAATGTTGTTGTTGCATTCACTGTCTGCCAAAGTGTCTTTGGAGACAAGTTTGCTCTGGCTGGTGGGCGGTGCTTTCGTATTTCCTCAACTTGATCTCAACATGGCTGACAGGTCACAATCTTTCTCATTTTATAGCTAAACAGTACACTACAAGATGTTTCTGAGAACATTTGAGGAGAGAAATAGGCATTACAGTAACAGAATATTGATTCATATTTGATCAGCGCTGCCTAGTTTGACCGTTCGATTGGAGTTAGCTAGTGATTGACGGCTGCTCAGAGACGGCGAGGCTCCAGATCAGTTCTGATTGGTTGTTTTCCTCCGGTCTGTGAAATCTTGCAGATGTCTTTAGGAGCACCAGAGGACACAGAGGCATGATTTTCGAATAGTATTTTTGCTTGGAATGCACATCCCTAATACTAGCCTAAACATAGCTCACCTCTCTGTTTATTTACCTGTCCCTCTACCCAGGACCCATTTGGCGAGAAACGCGGCCGTTTCGACTACCAGGGCCTGCTGGCTCGTCTCAGCGCCACCCACAGGCGAATACGTGAGAAAAGCTTGGCGGAGGACAACCACAACGACGACGACTCAGACTCAGACACCAGCTCCTCGGGGACGGACCCTGACAGCCAGGGCAGCTCCCAGCCCTGACTCCCTGGACAGTGCTGGACTCAAAGCCAGGCCAAGAACTAAAGACAAAGGGACCTTTTTTTTTTGTTTTGGTTGCAGTGGAGGAACAAAATCACAGAAGAGAATGCAAAGTTTAGTGAGTCCAGGGTTCAGGGTTGGAATCAAGCTTCTGTTGTATGGCTGCTTCAGAGAGAGAAGAATTGGTAGTGCTCTCTTGACAACAGGAAATGAGCACCATCCGCTAGTCAAATGCTGATAAATCTGTGGTGGAGCGGCGTATTTGTGCTACTTTTGTAGCTAACCAGCTGTCATTTTGATGTCCTGTTTGATTCTAAAATTTGTCGGCTGCCCAAATGCCCGAAAGATGTTAACCAGCCATTGTTGCTTGTGGATATAAAAGATTAGTTTCATGGCTCAAACCTTTTGAATGCATATATGCAGATTATTGCAACATTCTAAGGCAGTTGTTCCACTTAAACCCACAAGCCCAAAACAGATGCCCAGTCAGTTTTTATACTCCTCACTGAGGGAAGACTGTCTGATGAGAATCGACGAGGAGAAGGCCTGGAGCTAAAAAAATTGGCATGTTTGAGCCAGACGAAGGGACCTTATACTGGGAACGTCGGGGTAACTGGCCAGTGGAGGATGATGGTGTTCATCACAGCAGGCTCTCCTTCAAAGTCGCCCTGTCTTCTTTGAATTCAAAGACGGACCTTTTAACAAACGGAAGGTAGTTGGAGAAAGGCTTTCGTGAGTCACGTGCCTCGTCTCCTCTGGGCAGGGTGAAGCCACGTCACAGCTCTTTCATACTGAACCTCAGCCGCCTCTATAACCAGGCCACAAAACATCAGCAGCTCGCTAGTCTGAGTACAATGATTCCTGTGTATTATACAAAAACCTCTGCTTAGATTTCAGTTCTAATAGTGCTGTTGAGTTGACAGTAAATCTGTTTACCAGATAAGAAGCAGTTAGAGAAATGTCACAATGTTTCATTGACATCCACCTGTATACCCTTTTTTGTTTATACCCTCTTTTTTTCTGTTTTCCTCATTGTTGTGCTGAAACTAATGCTAATTTGCAGTGTGTAGGGTGCATCGTTTATTTGGAAACCCTGCTGTTCTTGGGGTTGCTGGCTCTTGTGATTAACTCGTCAAGATATAAACCAAACTATCCTATGCTTTAGCTAGATCCACCCGGGCTCGGGGGGAACTAATGGAGGCAAGCAAAAGTTACTTTCCATGTGATCACACTGTAAGTGACTCAGTCGCGCTGTTAATGAGGGCCAACCAAAACCCTTGGGGGGCCTTATTTCGGAAAAGATATGTACGGTAGTCAACGGAGTCAACTCACCTCTCTATACACAGAGGGCAATTCAAGCCTCTCACTGCTTTGGTTTCGGTTTTCTAAATAATTTGATTTAATACTTGGAGCTTTTGTTGAAAAGAAACCGATGAAAACCTGCCCTCCAATAATTCGTATACCAATATTCGTCATTTCACATGCGTGCCACTAGATGTCAGCACCGATTTGGGTTTGACATTCCAAAATCACATCAATAGGGGAAATAATGACGCAATGAATAAATCTGATCAGCAAGTTTCACACAAGTGAAATTAACGGACTTGTTGACAGCATAGTTTGCAGTGTGATCACAGGGAGACGTGTTCTCTAGGAAGAGAAGAGAAGGGAGCATGGCTTTATGAGTGGAGAAGTCCATCTTGATACAATACTCACATGTCTTATGTACGTCGAATGTGTTATCGGTTGCTGGAATTATTCAACCTGTTCACACTGGCAGTGAAAACATCAAGTGGGTATGTTCGTATGACGTCCTGGTGGCCAGGTGTAGGTTTATTGCTATATTTGGTGCCTGCTTTGCAACTACCAGGATGTTACAGTATCTGAGCCCCAGCGGATGGATTCCACGCTGGAAACATTGTCAGTGGAAAGTAGAATTTTTCCAGGTTAACTTGTCAGCTGAACATTAGGAAGGGATCTGTTCATGGCCAGTATGAACAGTAGGAATGATTATACCGAGTAACCAATACCAGTAACTCTTCCAAACATACATACATACATACATACATACATACATACAGGACATAAGCATCGTATTGAGATAAGAGTTGAAAAAATCTGAACGTATCCTTTTAAAGGAATAGTTCGATATTTTGGGAAATATGCTTATTGACATTCTTGCCAAGAGTTGGATAAGAACGATACTACTCGCATGTCCGTACAGTAAATATGAAACTACAGCCAGTTAGCTTAGCATGAAGACTGTAAATGGGGGTGAATAGAGCTAGCCTGTCTCTTGTCTGAAGGTAACCATCCACATACTAGCACCTCCAAAACTCATCAATTAACACATTGTTTAATCTATACAAACCAAAGTGTATAAACCCAGTATATGTCTGGACTGTGTACGGTCAGTCTGTGAATTTGTGACTAAATTGCTATACAAATAATCAGTGGTCACATCTATAGTGTTAAATCCAGCAGTACATGTCCACAAGGTCCGGTGAGGACACGAAGGGACGCAACATGGCGGCCTGCTCGTAAACTATCCCGTCTAAACAATCCACCAAAATCTACTTGTGAAAACATTTTAAGTGAGAAATGGACTATGATGTCACTGCTGAATCTGGTTTCATTTTAGAAGTAGATCGCCCAGTTTCACAGCTTCATCCAAGTTTCATGAGCCGGACGCGTCTCGCCGGACGGGCTCATTTGCATAACAGACTGTTCCCGCCTTTTTTTTTATTTTGAAAGAGCAATGGCACAATGAGGAAACTCATCAAACACTCTGTCGACCAATCGTGTAACTTCACAACTTCTTCAACTTGCCTTTGTAGGGCTGGCCCTCTGCGGTCCAGTCAAAAATGACAATTTGCCATTTTACAGGGGGAGTATGTGCCAAGAAAGAGTCCGGTACATAACCCTTCCCCCCCCCCCCATAAAATCATAGAACATTGTTTTTACATTTTGTACGGATTAAACAAGATGTTACGTGTTAATAACTGAGCATAGCGATGGCGATGTGCTTTCCTTCGCTGTGACAAGAGTGTGTTGATGGATGAAGCATTTACTCATTTAACGGCTGGCTAGTTAGCTAGCTAACATTAGCTGGCTAATTCCACCATGCTTTCATGATAACGTTACTCTGGATACAGAAAATGAGTAGAACAGCGGCAGTGCTGGGTCTAGGTCCCTCCTCCCCGCCGCTGGGAAACTACTTCGACCGGAAGAAGAGCGCTTGCTCATTTACCCATTTTTTAGCATTTTTTAAAATGATGCAGCCCCTTCCTGTTTTGATGCCGGTAGATGTGGTCGGGCTAGCTAGCTAGTTAGCTGTTGGACTGAGAGAGCTATTATGTGAGAGGAAAAGGGGAATTCATATCTCATGTTGCGATAGTTTCATTTTGGCTGTTGTCTTTGAGAGAGAGAGAGCCCATTTTTCCGTTAATCACATTTGATCGCGTACAGCCGTGCTCCACAGGCGCATCACAACGTTTTACTTAACGCTCTTTGTCAAGGGGCGTTATTGAAGCAGCCGCGCCTGTAGCGACGCGTCTCGTCGTGATCAGCCCCTCAGGCTAGCTGCTTCCCTGTGTTTTCTTTAAGCTAACCGGCTGTAGCCTCATATTTAGCCAATAGGGAGAGTGGTAACAACATTTTGCATACTGCTCCTTTAAGTCCGAATACAGACTCTTCAGCATGCAACCCTTCTTGCACTCTTTTCATAATGGTGAGACAAGGGGTCGGACAAGTGAACGACGTTTGTGCTTGTTGTATTTCCTTTCTGCCTTCCATTGTCCTCCAGTGTCTGCCTTTAGCTCTCCACAGCCATGCTGACGGAGAGAGGAGCAGTTTGCTTCTGCTGTCAGTGTTCTGTCAAACCCCTGGTCCACCGGCACAGGTTAGGTTCAAATGGGATTACTAATATAGGGCATTCCTTTTTATTTGTTTTATTATGTTATAGAATGGTTATATGAGAAGCAGCTCCTATAGCAGAATATATGTGATTGCCAAAATGTTGATTACAACACGCTTCCTGAAGTGGAAGTTAAAGAGATCATATCCCTGTTTGGTTGTGTTGTGTTGTGCTTAAAGCAGGGTTCTTCTGTGGCTCCATAAAGCCTGGATTACTGACATGTCATCATGTCCAGCTCTGCAAAAATGTTGGCATTGTACAGAAGTTCTGGAGAAGTACAGAATAAAATGTTGTTCAGTCCTGATACATGTGACTAGTCTTGTTTTTCTCTTGTAGATGTCCACCCACTGTTAGTGCCGAGGGGCCAATATTATTATATTCAGACAGAATGTGCAACTTCTTGGACATTAGCTTTTAGTTTTCAGTGTATTTTTCCACCGTGAGTTTATTTTATTTCTCTTCTCAGGATTGTGGGAATCTAACATCCTTTAATTTTAATCTTAATCCTACCAACTGGGGTCCCCACTGACCCCAGAGGTATTGTTTGTCATATCTCACAGCAGCTTTATTCTATCATTTCAAATTTTCACATCTTTGAATTTGATCCTAATGTCTTCATATTATTGTTGTCTGTTTTAGTTAGTGCTCTTTTAAAACACCAATATGTTTAAAAAGTATTGGTGTCTGGGGCACTCTGGACCTACAGCCTTTTTTTGCTTAGGAAGGTTCCTAACAGTGAAATTACCCTGAAATATAAAGTGGCAGCCATGATAAGAGCTGTTAGAATCCTCTAAATGTTAAGGAAAGGTGCTTCAGTGCTTCCTTTCTTTTCTCCTTTAGCTTAGGATACACTGGACCATCCTTTATGAAAGGAGATAACGCCATCCCACAATTACCTGCGGCAGCGACATTTAAAGCAACGCAGCACATGTATATATGTTTATGTTGCGTTTTTATGTGTGGATTACGGTGGCCCTGAGGGTCAAAACACAGTATTTCAGGAAACATAACTGGTTGGCGGAGATTTGTTTTATGAAACTATATAAACTGGGGAAAAAAAAGTTCTGAAACTTGTGTTCGGTTGATTATTTCTCTGTTGCTACAATGCTAATTGGCATTGTATTTTACATTGTTGGAAAGCCTGTTTATTCACCTTCACAATGATGTCCAACTTGTAAGGATCAAGTGTTGAATTGGGTTGAGGTCTGGACTCTTGGCAGGCCGTTCCATTCTCTCTACTCCCACATTGTGGAGGTTGTCTGTGATAACCCTGGCTCTGTGAGGGCGAGCGTTGTCATCTTGGAGGATGAAGTTAGGTTCCAGATTGTGGAGATATGGGATCACCACCGGCTGCAGAATCTCATCCCGATATCTCACTGCATTGAGATGGTCTTCAATGATGACAAGCCTTGTTTTGCCAGTGACATCATTGAGGGAACACACAACCACGCTGGCTGACCTGCAACGAATCCTGGTTGAGGAATGGAACGCCATCCCACAGCAACGTGTGACCAGGTTGGTGACCAACATGAGGAGGAGGTGTCTGGCTGTTGTGGCTGCGTATGGATCTTCCACCACTACTGAGGCTCCTGACGGTGTATTAAATGAATAAAGTGTAAAATTGCCAATATGTCTTGTTTGTTCCTTGTTACTGATAGAGAGTTCAATCATCAAATCCACCAAACAACTCAAAACAAGAGTCAATACCAACAGGAGAATACACTGTTTACCATTGGCAGACCATTTTGGCAAATTTTTTTTGGGTGCTACCCACATAATCAGCTGTGCTGCTCATCCCACAAATGCATGATCCTTACAAGTTGGACATCATTGTGACGTTAAATAAACATGCTTTCCAACTATGTAAAATACGATGCCAATTAGCATTGTAACAACAGAGAAATAAAAGACCAAACAAGTTTCCGAACTTTTTTTCCCCAGTTTATTTGTGAGGTATTTTTAAAAATTTACGTCTTCAGTGGGAACCAATGGGCATGGAGCTGAGAGCCACAGACGTTGTCAGGAAGTCAAAAAGTACTGAGAGACGGAGTAACACATTTTTGGTCTTTTCATTTGAGATTTGGTGACAATTAAAGTTCTCTAACTTTAACTTGTAATTCTGTGTGACAACATTTGAAAACTGAAATTGCTTAGGTTGACAAAAAAGAAAAGTGTTAAAGAAACCCAATAAAAAAAAAGTTTCATAAGAAAGATACTTTAATCGGTCAATCATAATATACAGATACTTTACAAGTTATGTTACTGTTCATTTCCCTCCATGCAGAGTACATTAAGACACTGACATTGAGATTTGTATTGTAACATGAAAATACATATTGTAACATAAACATATACGTTTCATTTGTGTGTGTGATGTTGTACGGCCTTATTTCAGCAACCGTGTTTGTCTACGGGTGGCGACTCTCCCTCCTCCAGCTGACACAGAGACACTGTGCCTCTCAAATACTCAAAACCAAACGCAGGATAGACGGGTTCAGTGAATGTGCAGTGGAAGGTGTGGAGGTGGACCAGCGTGTCAGACAAGACTTTGTAGAAGGACAGAGTGCCGGCAGGCCAGTCCAGATATACCGCTACTCTGTCAGAAACAGAGGTGGTTTTACATATGGGTGTCAATCTGTTATTGGTAAAGGCAGAGTACCGGTCCAGAGAGCAACACACGCTCCAAGACGTGTCATTGAGCCCGAGGCAGCAGTCAGCACTGTTTCCTCTGTAAGTCACTCCTACATATACCCACCCTTTCCTCTCCACCTCCCAGTAACAGCGGCCAGTCAGACCATTTGTACACAGCAGCTGCTTCCATTGGTAGGATCTCTCTGGGTGATCAGGATATGGCTGCCTCTCTCTCACCAGTGTCACCGTTCTGTTGTCTTGAGACAAAACCAGGTATCTGTTTGCTGTGTTTGGGTCCAGGGTGACTTCACAAGCATCTGATGGAGAGAACAAGAAATCATCTTTATCCATGATTTTTCCATCTTTGGTGTCCAAACTGCTTTTCTTATGTTAGATGTGGGACTGTTCTGCAGCTGAAGCGGTTGGCAGAAGACAACAGGGATGAGATCAACTGGGTCCGGTTAGCAGGATAAGGGTGTTTAGCTCCGCTCTGTATCAACAGAAATTCTAATTTGCTGTTTAACCAAAGCACTTTGTCTGTGTGATTAGCTCAGATCTTACAGAACTTCATTACAGAAGGACAGTAGTGGAATGAAAGTACATTTACTCAAGTACTGTACTTCAGTAGAAATTTGAGGTACTTACTTGAGTATCTATTTTATGCAACTTTATACAACTACACATCTCAGGGGTAAATTTTGCAGCTACTTTTTACTCCACTACATCCACTCATCCCCTTACTGTCCAGTGAAAACCAGGTATCTCCAGATGTGTTGATGTTGAATGTTTGTGATAAACTGAAGGATGAAGTGTTCCTTGATGTGTTGAGAAATTGCTCCAACTTCTTCAGCTAAATAAACTATTTTAAAAATCCTCTTGGATCAGCTGGAAAAAGCATCATCACAAAGCTGAAAACAGCTGTTTTTCTGACACCATGAAAGATAGAATAGAGTTATTATTATATAATTGACCTATATATAGATATATCAGCCATAACATTAAGACCTCTTAAGTGAATAACATTGATTATCTCGTTACAATGACACCTGGGATTATATTAGCAAGTGTACATTTTGAACTTTGAACTTTGTGTTTGAAGTAGAAAAAAATGGGCAAGCGTAAGGATGTGAGCGACTTTGACAAGGGCCAAATAGTGATGGCCAGACGACTGGGTCAGAGCATCTCCAGAACTGCAGCTCTTGTGGGATGTTCCCGGTCTGCAGTGGTCAGGACCTACCTAAAGTGGTCCAAGGAAGGAAAACCGGTGAACCGGCGACAGGGTCAGACCCGAGGCTCATTGATGCACGTGGGGAGAGAAGGCTGGCCCGTGTTGTCTGATCCAATAGAAGAGCTACTGTAGCTCAAATTGCTGAAAAAGTGAATGCTGGTTCGAATAGAAAGGTGTCAGAATATACAGTGCATCGCAGTTTGTTGCGTATGGGGCTGCATAGCCGCAGACTGGTCAGGGTGCCCAGTGTTAGTGTTAGTAGCCTATTATCAAAGAGTAGAGAAGCAAAGAGACAAAACTACAGCGTTTTTTTGGACAACAGCTGTTGCCGCCATTTTGGAACGAAAACGCTTATTATATTTATAACATTTTATTATTCAACACAGGCCATTTCAGTAGAATATGACAATAGAATATAAATAATTTAGTTTTAATTTTGTACAGCACTTTGTAGGCGAACGTTTTACTGGCGTCCGGTAGTCGCTTTCAGTCCAAAATGGCGGAAGCGTAGCTCTGCTGATGGGCGCTGATGTTGCAATGGAACGAACAATTGACATTCACTTCTTGCATTCTTTGCTATCATATTGAACTGTATTGTATGAAAACGTGTTTCTGATATTTTGTCCACCTCACGACAAACTACAGTTATAAAAGCTCCACGAAATCTTAACTGACACAGTATAAACAATTATAACACTATACAATGTAAATATATTCTTATCATTACATCACATTGTACAGGGGTTTCTATTTCATGTATCATTCTATAAATTATCATAGATAATTTGAGAAATCAAATTTCTGTTTAATTTGGTGTGTCACAGAGTGTTTTATGTTGTTCCCACAATTTTCCCACGTTCAAACATTGAAAAAAGAGTGACAGCCCTAACAGACCCAAGCCCTGCTTCCCAAAGGTATCATAGATTAGCATTCACACAAAACTGTGTCCATTACGGAATGCACAGGACTTATTATGAAAAGATACACACTTACACTTCCTCAGACCAGATTTCAACCAGCACATTCCGATATGGTCCACTCTAGAGAAATAAACAAAACCAGACTGTTGTATTTTCTTTTTACAAGCAATATCAGTCATAACCTTGTTAAATATGGAGACAATATATATCAGCTCATCACTGTGACTTAGAAAATGGGTTTAGCTCAAAGCTCTACCTGAGCGTGTCCAGTTTCCACTGTGGATCCTCCAGTCCAGCAGACAACAGCTTCACTCCTGGGTCTCCTGGATGATTGTAGCTCAGATCCAGCTCTCTCAGATGGGACGGGTTAGAATTCAGAGCTGAGGCCAAAGAAGCACAGCCTTCCTCTGTGACCAGGCAGCCCGACAACCTGCACAGACATGAGAGAGGGCCACGGTCTTACTACAAAGCACTTTGTATGTGTGGTGTTAACATGTTTTAGAAAAACAAACAGCAACCACTGCTCCATAATCTTCTTTCTACTTATATTTGGTCAGTTAAGCAGGTCCTGAATAAGCTGCTGCATAATTCCCTTTTATAATGTAATTTAGGCCTCAACACTGGAAGCAACAAGGACAAACCAACACATTCTCACTCCCAACTCGTCAAATACCACCGCTTGGTCAGTGCCCCTCGGCATCAGAGACCGACACACGGGGTAACCCTCTTGCGTTACTTTTGGACAGGCCGAGGACGGCGTGTCAGTATCCGCTTGTTACATGCATATTGTCCTTAAATAAACTTCTGTTTTCACAGGAAGTTAGGTTTAGGCAACACAACCACTTAGGTATGGTTAGGAAACACTTAGGTAGGGTTAGGAAACAGTCGTGGTTGACGTTAGCTTAACTGACTACCGACTCACGTGACAAAATAAGTCAACATTGATTTTAGTTTCACACGGGACACGAACACCGGTTTCCTGGTTGAAAGTCTTGTGTTTGTTTGAACTATCCACCACTCCTCCCACCCACCCTGTACGGACTCTCACGCTATTAATACTACGTCATATGCTCCGACTGTCAAAAATAATGCCGTGGGTGGGTTTACATTGGAGTTAGTTGAACGCCCGGTTCGTCACATACTGTTGCTAAAGGGTGCCTCTGTGCGTCAGTTTCCAATGCCGAGGGGAACTTACCAAACGGCAGTATTGTCAAAGTGAGGATTCCTGACCTGAGGGTTTCCAGTCTACAGCGTGGACTCTCTAGTCCACCAGAGAGCAGCTTCACTCCAGAATCCTGCAGGTCGTTGTTACTCAGGTTCAGCTCTCTCAGACTGGAGGACTGGGAGCTGAGAACCGAGGACAGAGCTTCACAGCTTCTCTCTGACAGGTTACACACATTCAACCTGAAGAATTTGGAATAAAAAAGAAATTTGAAAAACATAAAAGAAAAGTTCAGATGTAAAATTCAGCATACTGTACTCATATAGTTAAATGCCCTGATGAAAAGAGTGCTCCAGGTATGATGTATTTTTTTTAGGCCAACCAGGAAGTTAGCATTGCCCTGGTTCCCTCCACTAAAAGTCAATGGGATTGTTCCATCGGGTTTTGGATTATTGCAGAAAATCTGCTCTGTGGTAAACGCATGTTTATGATACTTACACGTTTTGTTCAGCAAGATAATCTCCACAAATGAACACCACTTTTATGATTTTTGAAGCGTGAACGCAATCGCCAGAAGTAAGAAGCTAACATTAGGCTATAAACGAACTACACCACGGTCGCATGAGCACGAGTAAACACAACGAGGCTGTAAAGGAGGACGAGTCGGCGTGATGACGTTTAGTAGTCTCATTTAGCCATTTGTTAGCAATTCACGAGTGGGGTATTTACCGATGTGTTTTATGTCAGAGAACAAAATGTTGACATCTTGTAAGCTTGCGTTAACCACAGACCTTATTTCAGGCATCTAACTAAAAACCCATTGACTTCGAGACGAGGGAACCGAAGTGCTAAAATGCTAACTTTTTTTAGGACTCCTTCTTGTAGCACTCTATACCTACAGTTGCCGTAACATGTTGGCTTTTTTAATGATTTAGCCACGATCTTAAAGGTTTTTTAATAATTATTTCCTCGTTGTTACTTGTCCTAAGATTTTGGAGTGCCTTGATTGCCTTCCTGTTTATCCTGTTTTTCCCGTTTTCCAAGAGCAACCGACACATTTGTGATCTACAGTTGGGTACACAGAGCAACCAGTCATCTCTCTCTGCTTCACTCATACTGTATTGTCCTGGATGCTGAGTTCTACCCCAAATAGCATACCCATGTGGTCCAGTTCTGAACAGCTTTTTAAACTGGCAGACAAATATTATTTTCTCCTGTTTGATCACATTAATAGACAGCCCAGTCATACAGTAGTTCGTGAACTAGTCACAAAATGTAATGTACTGATTCGTGTACACATTTTTTTCGTGATGATCAGCACGAAAAGCATTCATTTGTGATCCATGTAATTGTGAACTGGGAAGTATAAAAAGTGGCGAACGGCAAAAATCACAGGACTTTGTGTCCTGTTTGAAACCAGATGTCAAAGTTGATTTATTTCACGTAACTTCTGTACTTAAGTAATGGCACTTCAGGAGTAATTTTAACCTAAACCACAATCTTTTCCTAAACCTAACCAAGCAGTTTTAGTTTGATAAGACTGGAGCAAAAATTGACACGTGCGTCACGTGTTGCTAGACATTCGTAGGAAAAAGCACAAAAAAATACGTTGCTTAAAGTCGTGCTGAGTGTCACGAGAAAAAAAAGGGGGAAATTTGTGTCTGTGCACATGAATAAAATAGTTTAAATTTCATGACTATTTTCACAAACTGCCGTGGGACTGTGTTGGGATATCAGTGCATAATGTTCTTCTTCAAGTTACAGTGTATCAGATAAATGAATTCCTCCATACCCTCTTTCCTCATAATATATTTTAACATTTCCAACCTGATTTAAAACTCAGTCAAACTGTACAATTTCATGAATGTTAACCTAAGTGTTTCCAGTTTACAGCTTGGACTCATCAGTCCAGCAGAGAGTGTCTTCACTCCCGAATCCCGCAGGTCGTTATTACTCAGGTCCAATTCTCTCAGACTGGAGGACTGGGAGCTAAGAGCTGAGGCCAGAGCTTCACAGCTTCTCCAGGTCAGCTTGCAGTCACTAAGCCTGAATAAGAATTGGAATCAAAATTATCTCACAATAAGCTTGGCTTGAAAAACATACACATGCACAAACATAAAACATGTAAAAGTGAATTACAAATGGTTATAAATTTGAGGTGAGCTGACCCGAGAGTTTCCAGTTTACAGTGTGGATTCTCCAGTCCACCAGAAATCAGCTTTACTCCAGAATCCTGCAGCTCGTTGTTACTCAGGTCCAGCTCTCTCAGACTGGAGGACTGGGAGCTGAGAACCGAGGACAGAGCTTCACAGCTCCTCTCTGACAAGTTACAGCTACTCAGGCTAAAAGAGAAATAGTGACAGATATAACAAACCACAATAGACCTTTTTCACTGCAGACATCTTATCATGCTACCCTTATCTCACGGGAAGGCATATAAATTAAGCATGTCATGAAAACGCATATTAGCCTTTTTGCGTCTCGTTTGTACACCTCTTGGTCTTGAACACTGGTCTCCAGGTTGAAAGTCCTGTGTTTGTTGGACACATCCACCTCCCCTACTGACTTCCATAAGGTGTCTTTCTCACTTTTTATCTTATGTCACAAGCTCTGTGTGTGGCATATTTACGCAGATGCGTTTATATTGCAGTCAGTATGGACTACATGGCGTACACATGACATGCCAAAGGCATGTTCCTTTTGCACGTGAAAAGACTTGTGATTACCGTGTCCTTCATACAGCAGGAAAAGCACAAGTGTAAATGAAAACATTAAAATCAACTGCATTCCATTCACGTGAGCTAGTTCCAGGGTCCTGGTATGGTCAAACCCCCAGGAAGAGCGCCAGGCTTTGAAGCAATTTTTCTAAGTGGCCAAATGGCGGTATTACAACTTCCGTCCGTCACGTGATGCCATTGGGTCCAAAAAACTTTTTCCCGTTGACTTACATTGGGAAAGAGACGTCTATAAATCAGCGGATATTATCTTTTGTTTTTTTTTAGGTAAATCAACTGCCCAGTATGAAAACTTGAATCGCCCTTGTTTCAATCATGAGGTCCTAAAAGTTGTAAAATGCACTAATAACTGAATCCAGAGTTATCTCTCTTCCTCCGTTCATGTGAATGAGACCCAGACCGAGTGAGGGCTGAGAGGCAGAATTAAAGGAAACACTACTGTGCCTGCTCTTTGGGCCCAATGGATGAGGAAGATCGCCGGATGATCTGGGTACTTTATCACTCGGCAGTCGAGCCATTTTGGCTTCATGCACGACTGAGCAACTCTCATCAGAATGAATGGGCGACGCTCCAACGCTGGCTTACTGTCATAGCTTATTAGGACACGTAATGGAACTGAGCCATTGTTAATGAAATGTGTTTCACCTATAATTTTCCTGCTAGGACAAGTCAAAATGTCTGCTGTGAAAAAGGTCCATTAGCTGGCAATGTGAACTGTGATGGTGGCCAATTATTATTGCATCAAGACTTCACAGGTCTAAAGAGTGACACAATCAATTTGGAAAATCTCTATCTTCTCATTCATAAAGTTTTATAAAGTGTTGTCTATACACTTACAAGAACACACTAGAATTCTTGACCACTGGCAGGAGTCTCAAGAGACCTTCCTCTGATGCAGAGTACTTCCTGAGGTCAAACACATCCAGGTCTTTTCCTGATGACAGTAAGATGAAGATCAGAGCTGACCACTGAGCCGGAGAGAGTTTGTCTGTGGAGAGACTTCCTGAACTCAGGCTCTGCTGGATCTCCTCCACTAGAGAATGATCATTGAGCTCATTCAGACAGTGGAACAGGTTGATGCATCTCTCTGGAGACGGATTCTCCCGGATCTTTTCCTTGATGTACTGCACTGTTTCCTGATTGGCCTCTGAAGTACTTATTGTCTGTTTCAGCAGGCCTTGTAGGCTATCCTGACTGGTCTCTAAGGAGAGACCCAGGAGGAAGCGGAGGAACAAGTCCAGGTGTCCATCTGGACTCTTTAAGGCCTTGTCAATAGCTATTCTTTGGACCTCTGCTATAGACGGTTTGCTGAAAAGCATCTGCACACTTTGGAACTTGAGTTGCCCCATTACATTTTTGTTTTTGTTAATGAGTGACTGCACCACATAAACAGCAGCCAAGAACTCGTGAATACTCAGATGGACAAAGCTGAACATCTTATCCTCATCCTTGCCCTTCTTCCAGCGGCGCTCCTTTTTAAAGACCTGCGTGAACACTCCTGAGTACACTGAGGCTTCGTTGAAATCAATGCCACTCTCTTTGAGATCTTTTTCATAGAAGATCTGGTTCCCCTTTTCCAGTTGGTGGAAAGCAAGTTTTGCAAGCGAATTAATGTACTGAATGCACTTCTGTGTGCCATACTTCTCTTTCGTCTGTCTGATCTGGAACACCAAAAATTCTATGTACAACTCAGTCAGGGTCTTGGGCAGCTCTAATTTGTCACTGGTTCTCAACACATCCTCCAGAACTGTAGCAGTGATCCAGCAAAAGACTGGGATGTGGCACATGATGTGGAGGCTTCGAGATGTCTTGACGTGGGAGAGGATTCTGCCGCACAGCTCCTCATCTCTGAATCTTTTCCTGAAGTACTCGTCCTTCTGTGGATCAGTAAACCCTCTCACCTCTGTCATGATGTCAACAAAGTCAAAAGGGATCTGATTGGCTGCTGCCGGCCGTGTGGTTATCCAGAGGCGAGCAGAGGGGAGCAGTTCTCCCTTGATGAGGCTAGTCACCAGGACTTCTACTCCAACTGCCTGTATCACATCAATAGTGGGATTTTTGTCAGCGGTGAAGTCGAGCTGAAGGCGGCTTTCGTCCAGCCCATCAAGCACAAACAGAAGTTTGAATTTACTCTTGTCGTAGTTGGTGTTTCCTGAAGCCTGTAGTTTTGTGAAGATGTCATTAAGATCCTCTTCGGTGATGTCTTTAGTTTCCCGGATACATTTGTGAATGAACTCTGCCAAACGAAACCTTCTGCCCTTCAGTAAATTCAGCTGGCGGAAGGTGAAGGGGAACGTGAGATGCACATCTTGATTGGCTCTTCCTTCAGCCCAGTCCAGGATGAATTTGTGAACAAGGAATGTTTTGCCAATTCCTGCAATCCCAGTGGTCAGCACTGTTCTTACAGGTGTGTTTTTTCCAGAGGGGTGTGTGAAAATATCACTGGGTCGGACTGGTTGCTCTGTTCCCCCCAGGTCTCTTGATGCCATCTCAACCTGCCTGACTTCATGCTGCATATTGATGTTTGCACCGCTCCCATATGTGATGTAGAGCTCTATGTAGATGTCATCTAGGTGTTTTTTATCCATCCTTTCTGTCCACCCTTCTTGGGCACACATAAACCTGTTCTGGAGGTGTGATTGGAGTGTGCGCTGGTTTAA
>CAKAOI010044037.1:0-30264 GCA_916701655.1 Sebastiscus albofasciatus | reverse complement strand
CTACAACCAATCATTACTATTGCGTTAACTTTGACAGCCTGAGTTGCAAAATAAACAACGTGCAACATTATGCAGAAAACATGACACGGACCAGACTTTCAACATTTCCACAAACATCAAATCGAATTTTAAAAAGGCACATCATCTTCCGTTTGGATAAATATTTGCAATGCTGCATGTTATCATTCTGATCCTCTCAGACACAAAAATTGTTTTCCTACTTGGAGAAAACAGTTTGATGAGTCATCCTTGTCATGCACCACTGTGTGATTTGCACAAGTGTTTAAAAAGGTATGAAATGAGTACTACAACTATAGCCGAGAGGATAATGATGAATCATAATGCCCATATATTCCACTTCAGAGGGCTCGGTATGAGCTAAAGAACAGGTGTGCTCGAGGACATCCTCATTGACCTTGTGTAAACGACCTAAAGCTTTATGCTGGTCTTGCAATTGTAGAATTACAACAGAGCTGTCTTTGTCTCTGTTAGAGGGCAGTATCATGTATAGATATCTGGTTTAACAGAAGTGGACAAGACAACAAATTGCTATGTGCGTGTGTCTGCATACATTAAATGCATTTAAAGCCTTTTTCTGTGCATTCATTTATCTATGCATGTGCGTGTGCATTTACATCTACACTTCAGTGTGCGATCATACTGTACACTGTCTGTCTGTGTGGATGCACTTGTGCCTGTGTGTGTGTGCTGCTGCAGTGCTGTGATCGTCCTGACCTAGAAAAGCACCGAGACAGAGAGCCGAGACTCTCTGCGCGGTGACAGAAGGAGGGGGAATCCAAGCGTCGTGCAGCTTCACTGAGCCAGGCGGCAGTCTCACTCTGTCAGTAGCACCCCCCACCCCACTAACCAAAGTGGTGCTGTGGAACGCCGCCGCTCCAGGATGAGGATAGGCACCAATCACAAGTTCACCGTACCCCTCCGAGAAACAATTTTTGAATAAGTTTGAAGAGTTGCTTGCGTCGCACTCGTCTGCCGCATCAAAGGCGGTTACTCATGCTCGCCTTTCAGCTCACTCTGATTCAACTCGCATTAATATCACATGCTTTTGAGAAGCTGTATCTTTCAAGCACCGTTTAGAAATCTTAATACCAATCATCCTCCCAAAGCGCCGGGTTTAAACAGCGTGTCCACGCGGTGTCATATTTCACTGACAGATTATTTCTCATGCTGCTCGAGAGGACAAAAGGTACCGGCAGACAATGCTTAACACTCTTTCATAACCTTTTTAGCAGATAGCAGTTGCTGTTTTCAGAACTACAATTGAGCCCGGTCCCTTGCTGCAAAACACGGTAAGGAGATAAGGAAGGTGAGGCAACAGGGGAGCACATCTGTGACGTATCATGGCAACGGAGGCAGACGGATGATAGGAACCGTCATAGGAAGGCCATTCACAGCTGTACAATAGATTTGTCACACACTCTCACAAAATACACGCCAGCGCACATTATCCTATATCATCAATCAGGCAAGAGGCAAGCATATTGTCTTTGCGATGAAAAGATCCTTTACTCCACATGAAGAGTCAAATTAACTTAGTTTAATTACAGCCCCAGCTTCCCACTGTGCACAACAAAGACAAGTGGCTTTGTACCCCGAGCATCCCGTGGGCGCTTTATTCACTGATAATGACCCCCGACTTATATTTAGTGGGAGTAATGTGACACACAGGGTTCAGGTGGGTTTTTTTGTGTATGAAGGAGCATCCAATCAGACACGGCAATCAGAGCTGCCAGCATCCAACTGAAAACAGCATCTTACTGACTCATCCTCTCGTGATAATGTCAAGTGCTTCGTGCGTTTCGGACCTCGTTTGGGAGCGACAGTAAATTTGGGTGAGATGAGATTGCTGTTGAAGTGGGCAGATGTATTCAGGCAGACTTAAAGTCTTCAAAAGTAGCTCAGAACATGTCGCTTGCTGTTTCAAGTTTATGTACGAGAGAGAGAGAGAGAGAACACCACGTGAAAATAGGCTATATTCCTCCAGCTGATGTCAGCCCAGCTTTAACTTCTCGGATCCCCTCGGGGCATTTAAGACTTTTGTTCTTCTGAGATCAAACAGTCGGGCTAAACTGCTACTCTGTCCAACCAATTAACACCCTCTCTTTCCACAAAGGGATGAAAGTTGGCGTTTTGGCTATGTTTGGTTTGCGGCATTTGTGTTGATTTATTTCCCCCTTTAGCCAAGCCACCAGTGATAACTGCAAGCAGGGAAAATAACCCAAACACAACACGAGAAACTAAGACATAATGGTCTTTGATATGTCTCATAGATCAGTGGTTCCCAGCCTTTTTTTTTCTCTTTCCTTTTCTATCATTGATTAAACGATAACGATAAGTGACATTTTATGGATATTTCATATTATATTCAATGTATAACAATAGCAGAACAGAGCAACTGATAAACTGAACAATCGACCCAAATAGTGAACGCAAGAACTGCAGGAAGTTTGTGTAAAACGAGCAATTTGGATGAATTTGGGGCAGATTAGTTCCTGTGAATATTGCATCAGAGATGAGTTTTCCTGTTATTTTTTAAAACTTTTAATACATTTCTCTGTCTGTATTATGTTTTGTTTTTTGTTTTTTTTTTTAAAAAAAAAAAAACAATCATTCATGCTTTATAGGCTTCTTTTTTTTTTTTTATAAATTTAGTGTTTTCTTCTCCCCGACGATTGGCCATTGTTCTCTTAGCTCTTTGGTTGTTTTAACTGTGTATTTTTCTCATGCAGAACAAGGCTGTTTAGCAGAGAGGGAAGGCTCTGTAGATATAGCTTGTGTTCATGTATTGACCGTGCCCTCATCCTGTTTATAGAATAACTTTAAACTTCAAAATAAAAATTCCATTTAGTTTTTGTCAAAGAAATTAATGAAGCTTTGGCAACCCCCAGGTTGTTATAAATAACATCTCTCACTCTTCACACATGCTGTCTGTGTGCTATGCTGCAGTGCTTATTGTGTAAGCCATGACTTGTTCAGTTTTCCCCACAAAAAGATGTCACTTTAATTTTAATTGAGTTGTCTATTTAATAAAAACAGGTGCATACGATGTGTATTTTAAGAGAGGTGATGACACCAATTAAATCCAGGGCCATTGTTTCACGTTATAGTCATTATTGCATTATGCTGCTGAAGCAGAGACTGTTGCTGAGGTCCTAGAAGGTTACTTCAAAGCCAACAGCTCTGGACTGGTTTTGTTTTATTTAACTGGCAAGAAACATGTGTTACCTCTGTACTGTTATGTCTGAATCAGGCATACGACACAAATACACACTAAATATCCTTACGACATTAATTACTTACTGTCAGCCTCTACACTGTATTTTTACATTGTGTTCAAGCAGGTTGGATTTCTCAAGAAAACAGAGATTACTTGACTTCATGGAGGGATTTTGCTTTATGGCACAAAGCAGGAAGAGAGCTTCCAACACAAACAGAGCTAAAGCTTGCAGAGAATTTGCACCAGAATATCAGATGGTGAAATGAATGAAAGATGATCTAAAAATTACTTCCCACACAATTGTTCCTTTTTAAATAAGCAAAATAAAAAGCAAAAGCACATGAAGACAAATAGATATCCTGATTGTGACAGGACGAAACAAGTTTACTGGGAATAAAAGCTCAACGTTTTGGGAAATATGCTCATTCGCTTTCTTACTGAGAGTTATGTTACAAAAGATGGATACCCAACACGTTCCAACTTGTCACATACCGCCGCTTTGTCACACCCCTTGACGTCACATCATTTTTGGCATTAAAACCACTATAGTTACCCTTGGCATCCCTTTAGGATTAAGCAACAAAACCACTATGTCAGTGAAAATGACACTGAATGTTAAGAACACGTGACACAAACGAACAGCTGATCGTAATGTGACACAAACAGCACTGGAGCGGTCGGGGTTAAGTGCCTTGCTCAAGGGCAACTCAGTGGTGGTAATGAGGACTGGGCAAGCACTACTATTCACTTTCCCCACCCAGATTTATCCTGCCGGTCCAGGGGATTGAACCGGTGACCTTCCGGCCTCAAGCACACTTCTCTAACCTTTAGGTCACCACTGCCCTCATTTACTGTTTCTGTAGATGGGTTTGCATTATAGTTAATAGATCACCCGGTTCCTTTCATACTCGTGCCTAAAGGGTGCCTTGTGCGGTGTTACCGAATGCAGACGGCCGGGAAAAAGCCTCAGTTTTTAACGCCCTGGGAATGAGAATGGGCTGAGATACCAGTCTCATGTCTTTACGATAACTATAAAGATAAAGTTGCTTAGCTTAGCATAAAGACTTAGCAGACAACTAGCTCTGTCCAAAGGTAACAAAATCTGTCTACCTGTACCTCAACAAGTCCAAATTGCGGTTTTACGGGGAGTTATAATTTCTTGGCCGGAAGCCGTGACTTCCTGGTGTCGCCACTGGCAACCTCCCGATGTCAAACTATTCCTTTAAGAATCACTTGCAATAGTGCTTGCAATGCATTCAATCATTCTAATTAAGTGTACCAGATTAGTTATGTCAATACAGAGTGGATATTTAACTTCTCACTTTTAGGCTCTGAGCTCTTCACTCCCCACAAGCCTATACACACAAAGCTCAACACAGCATAGACAGGGGAAGGGACAATAATAAACCTCCCTCAAATAAAAACACCGTAGATACAGACCCCTACACAATCCACTATGTGTGAGCACAGCATCAGACATAATGTGACATCATGTTCCACAATAATAATAGCACCACCAACCATTGTGAGGAATATATACCATCTAGTAAATTAAGGTTAATAAATCCAGCAGCAGGCTGAGGCACAACAGTTATGCAGCATAAAATAATTAGCATTTTAAACAACATTTTTATGGCTCGGAGCGAGTCGGTCTCCTCTTATGGAACATTGTGTTGCATTGATAAGTATCAGTACATGAATGTGAGCTTAAGGTTGGCAAAGAGTGCAGGCGGCCGTGTAAATCGCAGAAGAGGAGCTCAGCAGTTTAGATGCAATTATGATATGAAAAATAGTAAAGCAAGATGGCATATAAACATGTTGCTTTGAGGTGAAATGCTTAACTTCTAATGCTTAGCTAAATATAGCTATGAAATGGGACTACTTATCCTATGCACAAAATGCACATGCTTCCTGTGAGTATGAATTTGAATGAGCTGTGCACAAGATAAAAGTGATGCTGCTACACCCCTGAAGCCAGAGTTTGCATAAAGCTAATAGGTCACCATTAAAAACAACCACAACAACCAAACGTGACTTGGAAACATGTACTCATTAATACCCAATGAATATTCATATTGTACATAAATTGAAGCACAATACATGTGCCAAACAACAAATAAGCTCAGCCACAGCACAGGCAAGAGAGAATCCAGCAACATGACATGGCCCAGGTAAAAGACCTGAGAGAGCAAAACAAACAACCAGCAGCTTCAGCAACCTTGTAGCACATTACCAAACACACTTAAGGCCTTAACTGAACACAGCCAAAGACATTAACACAACACAACAGCAGACACCTACCTTGGTGAAGTGAAGCTGTGTTCCTCAGCAGAAAGATGTCCTTTTAAAAAAAGTGTCCCAAGGTGATGAAAGCCCAAGTAGGACAGGAAACTGTCCACTTCCAGACTGCTAGGTTAAGGCCCTGAAGGGAAAGGAGACGAGGTGGAGCTTCTACTGGATCGCCTTAATTGAAAAGGTGTATTGATATATGTTGCAGGGGATTGGAGTCTGTCATGTGACTGTAGTAGCAACACTTATCTTACCTTATAGCTCGCAGGTTTTTGGTGTTTAAATTGCTACATATAGATGTATCGCACATGTAAATTGCTCTTACAATTCTAATTTGGTCATGCAAGTGGGTTGACTGTTGCAGGACTGGTGAATTAGACTGCGTATATTTTAACTTGGTGTACCTAATAAACTGGCAAGTGGGTGTGTATACTGTAAATTAGCTCCACTAGCAAGTAGCAACATTAAAATGCACAGGTGTTTTCACGTCTATCTGATTTTAGACCTCGGCTCAGGTTGAAGTTGGGCGGAGTTATGCAGACACCTCATCAAGCTTTATGTAAAACACCTGTCTGGCTGGACTATGGGTGTGTAGGGCCTTAAAGGGGACATATCATGTTCATTTTCTTCATGGTTCATGCTTGTATTTTGGGTTTCTGCTAGAACAACATTATTTTTCTCATACTGTCTACCTCAATATACCTGTATTCAGCTTCTGTCTGAAATGCTCCTTTTTGATGCTCAGTCCATAGAGACTTGGCTTGGGAACCGGAGGGTCGCGGTTCAAGTCCCCGCCATGGACCAAGTAATGAGTGTGAACTGGTAGCTGGAGAGATGCCAGTTTGCCTCTCGGGCACTGCCGAGGTGCCCTTGAGCAAGGACCACTCTGCTCTGATTGACTTCCCAGAAAAAAATATGGCACACCTTTACAAGGGTATAGTTCTCAACTGCAGTTCTCATACAGCATGGGAAGTCATATACACATTATGCATGGTTTAAGTGGTTATAAGTCATGAGAACACCACTGCTAAGCAACAGCAATATTAACGTTACTGTCGGCATCTGGACGCCATAGAGGCTAACAATTAGCAAGCTATAGCAAGTGGGTAACATTATGCAATAGATGCAAAGGCATAATAACAGGAAAAAGATGAGGCCGTTGTGAATATTAACATTTTGGCGGTACTGGAACGCACAGATATTCTAATGAGCCTGCAAGTATGGAAAGCCGTTTGAGCATTTATTCCATATCCTTGATATCAGACGTCAGTGTCCTCCACTAGTTCGGTCTTTGTCAGCGCTAGTTGGACATTCTGTCTTACTAGTTGAACAAAAACTCTTACTAGTCACTGTTTTTCAGCAACTATTGGCACTTTTATCCAACTAGTTCCAACAGAAGCCTTACTAGTGAGACTGTGCACCACACTAGTCGGACCAAAGCCCAACTAGGGACATTTTCACCTCACTAGTTAACTAGTGCAGGAAATTGTAGGTACCTAGTTAAATAGTGAGGTGAATATGTCCTTTACTAGTTAATATGTCAAAGCTTTTGCAGCTTACTAGTTAACTAGTAAGACTGTCAGCGTTACTAGTTCGGTCCAGAGGTCCACTAGTGTGTCAAAAAGCTGACTAGTTGGGCTTTGGTCCTACTAATGTGGTGCACAGTCTCACTAGTAAGGCTTCTGTTGGAGCTAGTTGGATAAAAGTGCCACTAGTTGCTGAAAAACAGTGACTAGTAAAAGTTTTTGTTCAACTAGTAAGACAAGATGGCCAACTAGTGCGATCAAATGTCCAGCTAGTGCTGACAAAGACCGAACTAGTGGCGGACACTGACATCTGATATCAAGAATATGGAATAAATGCTCGAACGGCTTTCCATATGCAAGTGACATGGGAAAGGGAGCCTAATCTGAATGACTTGTTGAATCACATGTTTTCTGATAAAGGCAGCCCACAAAAAACTGACTGAGTTGTATTATTTCACAGTTTGTGGGTTGGTAGGCACACCAGATAACCAAACGTATGTGCACGAGCACGGAAAAAGTGTGTCGTGTGGCCTAACGTTTAAGGTAAAAACAATTTAATACAGGGCTCACTTATTTGTAATACTTGTTTTTTTACACTGTTGTGCTGGTCTGTTTTCTTATGTAAAGAATCTGAAAACGTCTCTCATCGCTGAATGTTAGAGAATTGGATCTGTTATAACATCGAGAAGCACCTCCTCCTTCTTCTCAGCCTGGGACAATTTATAGGCCGGCTATACCCCAGGCAACAGGGGGCACTTAGAGGTAAAGTGTCAGCACAGCTGCACACATATTTATCCAGCAGCAGCAATTTATGGGGAGGGAGGCCTTTCACCTGGCGACGCCTCAGACAGCAAGGGGACAGCATGGGGAGGATGGAGGGGTGGGAGGTGGTGGGGTAACAGAGAAAGTAGTGGTCACTGCATGTGATGGGGAAAGAAGAGTAGAGGACAAATGTCTGGAATGTGAGAAATTTGCACAGTCTAGCTTTTCTCTCTGTATCTTTTTGTCTTTCTCTCACCCACACAAGCAGACACTCACAGTACATCTAATCTATGCACTGGGGCCGTCTCACTGCAGGGTCAGACTGAGAAAAAGACAGAAGCATAGGGGGGGGAGAAAAAAAAGCAATAAAAGATTCCGATAATGAATCCATGCAACAGAATGATAAATGATCGCAATGAAATCAGAACTGGTTTAATGACAGCATAATGAAGATGGGTGAAATTGAGGGTGCGCGGGAGAAAGAGTTAGAGAACATGAAAGTCAAAGCAGAAAAAGAAAAAGAAAGCGCCAGATGTAATGAAAATGGCAGTAGGGAAAATCTATACAAGACAGAGCGAGGGAGAGATGGAATGGTAGTCCTTCTCTGCTGCAATAAGCCTCCAGCAGTGAGGGTAAGAGGCAGAGAGGCCAGTATTCCTGACAGAGCCTTATCTCATCTTCACCCTGGAATAAAACCCATTTTCCAGTCCGAGACAATAAAGCACAAGGTTACCGAACCTCGCACCCGTGACACCCCTATTTAGAGAGGGGCCTCGGCCCAACATAAAAATGCATAACACCATCACGGCGCTGAGAGGTCGTGTATGACGCCAGGGCTGAGCTCGATACGTCTGTGTGTGTACACGTGTGCTTTATGATAATTCAAGTGCAAGAAGTGTGTTCAATTTCAATGTGTAGTTGAGCAGATAAGGGCAAGTAAAGAGACACTCCAGCATCGTCCTCTTGTTTTGCATTTACATGCTAAAAGTTAATTTAATTGCATTGTTCATAAGAGCAGTAGGGAGGTGTAGTTGTGCGAGTGTGCGTGCATGTATGCATTTACACAATTGAATGTGCTTACACACACCCAGCATGCATGTTTGTTTCCCCCTGGGATTTTTTTTTTTCCTCCTCACACGTTGACGTGAATGTGACAAGTGGCCCCTCATCATCGCTAAGTGGATTGAGCTGCGTGATGGGCATATCAGGCGCCCTCCGGAAAAAAAAAAAATGCCACGCGAATCATATAATGTGATTCTCGCCTGTCGTAATGGGTGACAAGTGTTTCCTGTCTGTCCACCCACCATCCCCTCATCCATCCATCCGAGGAGGCACTGTCTCTCTAAGCTTCGCCCGAGGAGACGTGGAGGCAGAGATGATAAGATGGAGAGATCGACAGGAGACAGCGAGAAGAAGGGATGGATGGGGGGAAAAAGGACAAGATGCCTCTGCGCGTCGCTTCGGGCCAGGAGATGCCCACGAGTCTTTAAGTTTCTTGTCTCATTCGCTCACTAAAGAGAAGGCAGAAAAGTGAAATGTCTGCTGTGACAGAGAAACAGACTCTGGCAAAGGGAGATGCAAACACAGGGTGGCTTAGGCTAACATTTGCCCACAGCTAACGCCTGCTTGATTGAACTTTTTGTATCCCTCTCTCCCTCTCTGTCTGTCTCGCACACACACAAGCTTATAAAACCGCATTACCCAAAAGAGATGCGAATAAGAAGTAACACACCACCATGTAGAAAATCCAGCCTGCTCTATTTTCTCATATCATGCTAATTAGGTCAATTAATCCAATGCATGTTTGGCATCATGGAGCGGTTTGTGCAGTTCGCAGAGCATTAACAGCGATGTCATACTAATTGCGAGTCTGTAGAAAAATTTTCAGTCACCACCATTTGGCTCAGATGTGGGTTGCAGTTTAAGTCCCCTGGCCTTACCTTTCTCATCGGAAGGAGACACGGAAAACTGGCCCCGGACCAGTCAGCGCCCATTTGAGGGAAAGGTTTCTCTGCCTCGCTCATTTAAATGAAATAGCGTTGCCGAGCCAGGCGCTGGCATTCACAGACTCCTTTAATTGCTAGAAACACTATAAAGCGGGAAAAAGAGCTATTTGACTGGAAAGCACACTTATCTAATCTCTTGTGAAGTATTTCGCTTGGAAATACAGCTCTGGGAAAGCCGAGACAATTAGCACCTTTTAGAACATATTGAGATAGATCTTGGGCAAATTTCAGAAGGCGTTGGGGGATGATGTGATCATTTGAGGATTTTCGAGTTGGAACTTGGCACTGCTGTTAAAGATATGGAGATCCTTCCCCAGCATCTGAAAGAAGGAGATTACAATGGGGGCATCCTTTCATTCAGGGACCGCACATTTTGTTCCAGTCTGAATATCGTTATATAGCTATTAGGAAATGTAGTAGCTCTTCAGGCCCAGACACACCAAGCCAACATCAACGACAATCAGCGATGAAGGCCGACAATTGCGTTGCTTCACATCACCTTTGTCTTGGCCGATAAAATGCATTTGAAAACACTCCAGCTGACGGCCAGTTAGCACGTACTTTCTGCGCTTGCGTGAGAGGAAGTCACTCCACACCAACAGATAGCGGTAGTCTGTATTAGTCATTCAAAAAGGGAAACCAGAATACAGAGGACGGCGAATATACAAGCCGTTGTTATGATACGCACATGAAACAAAGCGGCGTTTGACGACCATTTTCATGCCACTCTCGCTCACCACTTCAGATGAGATGAAGATGAAAAAGAAGAAGCTGAACAGCCAATCAGAGTGATTTCTCTCACAGACGGGCTCCGCCGCCGATTGAAGATGCTGAATCTGCCAAAAAGCCTCCCACACGGGCAGACTATAGGGCTGACAGACGCTCACCGACGGCCCCAAACTGTCTGACGGCCGACTGTCCGTTTGGTGTGTCAGGTCCTTTAAAATAAAATAAGTTAAAGGTGCAGTGTGTAGGATTTTTCCTGACATCTAGCGGTGAGATTGCATATTGCAACCAATTGAAACTTTTACCATGTGCCAAGCGTGTAGGAGAACTACTGTGGCCGACGCAAAAACACAAATAGCCCTATCTAGAACCAGTGTTTGGTTTGTCCATTCTGGGCTACTGTAGAAACATGGCGGTCGGTGAAAAGGACCCGCTCCATATGTAGATATAAACGGATCATTCTAAGGTAAAGAAAACACAACAGCTTTTATTTTCAGGTGATTATACACTAAAGAAAACTTGATATTATCAATTTCTGCCTATAGATCCCCCTAAATGCTACACACTGTTCCTTTAAAGTAAGCACATGTGCACGCATTCTACATATACTGTATGTGTCAAGTAGCTCCCATATCAGCCAGAAAAGAAAAGAAAAATCTGTTAATGCAAATTATCCCCTAAATATTAGTACAGTCTATAAATATTAATATACTATTAGTCATTTAATACAGTACAGAAACATATTATGATGCCCTGTAAAAAAAAAAAAACTGCCTTTTGTATGTACACACAAATCAGTGAGAAAGTGTTTGTGCCACCTTTATTTTGCATTCTACAAGACAGAATGCTGCAGGCGCCGCTGATCTCTAAAGTAATATAACAGCCATTAAAAATTGACTGCTATTATTGCCGGATCTATTCTCTCATTATTGCCAACGAAAACAGCACTTGAATGCATGATATACTTGCATTTCCATCGTCTGCATTCTGAAGTAAGAGCTTACAAAGTGTACTTGAAAGCGGCACCACCACAAGGCAATTTGCAGTGTGAAAAATAGCCATACTCAGCTAGCATTATTTGACAATGATGAAATGTGAGCTCCACATTTTCCTTTAGGTGTTTGAGACAGTGCAGAAAACTGTAAAAGGGGTGATGGAGGCTTAACTCCTTCCCTAGCATTAGGGACTAAGCCCAACAACTTGGTGTGTTTCTTTGGTAGTGCACATGAGTGAGTCTTTGTATGTGTGTGTTTGTGCGTCCTATACGTGTGTGTGTGTGTGTGTATGTCTTTGTGTGTGTGTGTGTGTGCGCAGAAGCCCTTTATCAGATGCTGGCAGAGTGGAGCACAGGGGGATCGATGGAGCTTTGGCCTGAAACAGGGAGACAGTACCTGGATCTCGGCCGGCCTCCACCAGTCCTCTCATTGATCTTCATTACCTCCACAGACTGGAGCTCGAGCAAGAAGGAGCTGGACGCAGTGGCCCATACACACAGGAACACATACTGTACACACTCCCACAAACATACATGCGCACACACACACACACACACACCGTACAGTTACAAAGAGTCACAGTAATCTCTCTGACTTTGTAGCGACCTTAAGTGAACTGAGGCAAGACACACCACCACTCATCCTTACATCCAAATTACAAAATAAAGCAAATGTTGCATGGACGCAACGTACAGGCAACATTAGACACAAGCCAGGCTATGTATTCTATGAGGTTTTTATTTTATTTGAAAAAACACATTGTTCGACCCCTGTCTTCCAAGATTTTCTGAAGTTATTTATTTATTATAATGTCATACAGTTCAAATACGTGCTTCAGTGTTGCATACCCATTTGCAAAGATAAAATAAAATTAGTTTAAACTATTAGTTGTCTTATGCTAACCCTCACTTGACTAATAATTTTACAGAGACAGATATTAAGAGTCCAGTCCATCTCACATAACTTAGTTTATAGTGAGGAATGTAATCCCAAATGTCATAAAACTATGCCGGGTGTTCCGTGGCGGTTATTGCTATAACATTTTGGAAGTTTATTTAATATGAGACTCATTCACATAAGACTCATTTTAATTTTCAAGTCCAGGAATAATTCAAGCCGTGTCAGTGAAAGCTAATTTGAATGAGTCTACTTTAAAAAGTATTTTAAGTCCATGCCTTGTGTCTCAATTCGAATACTTCCATTAGCACACTTTCAAGTAGTACACTGTGCACACTGTGTACTTATTTGCGTAGTGCGTTCATTTCGACAGGGTGGCGTTGTCTTGAATCGCACACGGCTGTTGTGCAGCTCATTAGATCAGCTGGTGATAGTCAGCCACCAACATCACGCTGTATTGGCAGTAATTCAATTCAGACTAACAACTTAACCCAATAATGGCATTTTGCCATACTTCTTAGTGTGAACGCGCTTCAAAATGAAAGTACGGAAGTATGCAAATTGCGACACAGTTTAGGACTATCCCTTTTTATGTAATGATTAAATATACTGTATATTTTTATGTAAACTATAAAGTGGCAAAAACAGGCAAGGAAGCATGGAGCTTCTGAATGAACCATGCCATGCTGCACTTCCAAGTCCACATGGATGAGAAGTCCTGGAGGTATTCAGAATCATAGAAAGTTTGAACATGTACAGTTCAATGATGACTGAGCAAACACAATCTCCTGTTGAAGACCGTGCGATACGGTCAAAAGGATCTTGTGGACTGCTGTTTCAAAGTCAAGAATGAACAGTCAAGCTCTGCTTTTGAATGACAACACATTTTAATGATGGTCACTGCAGGGCAGGGCAGCTTTTAAAGGGGCACTTCAGTGTTTTAGTATTGCACTTCAAAGTCAGGGAACTTGCAAGAGACTTCTTTTTACAAAGAATAATCAAAATTTAAGCAGTACTTTTAGTCCCTGGTATGAGTGAAGCTCATAAACAGTGGATCTGTCTGTACACTTCCCACAATGCAACTCCTGACAAACGCCCACATATTTGAAACTCCACCCCCCCAGTATGGAGCACATCAGACTTCCTGCTTCCAACAGCAATGTTGAGCAGAATGAAGATTAATAATTACATATCTGAACCTGCGGGTTTCATATTCATATCAAAATAATAATAAACATTAAAAATGAAGCTGTTATGTTTACAAGCAACATGGAATGATTGAGTAGAATTCATAATGCAACTAATTACAGTAATGTAATCACACACTATTAAATGCTAACACGTTAAACACATCTCTCTGTAGTTGTAAAGTGATTATTGTTGTCGACACCGTTGATTCGGTAATGTTTTGTTTAGCTCACAGCTTCGTATTTCTTTATTTGGAGTACTGCATGACTTCCAGTTTGCAGGAAAAGCCTTTTTGGACCTCTTCATGGTGAGCTGCTCCAATTTGGATGTCATTTATATCCTTGACTTTCTCTCTCAAAAGAATTCAAATCATGACTTTGTTTACGGAGCATTGTTGGTTCATGTCCAAATAATGTATCTGTATTCATTTACAGTACGTCCCAAGCGGGCACCCCTTTGTACTTTATTATTTCCACAAACAATAACACCAAAATTGGATGTAAACATATTTCAGGTTTTAATCAAACCCCAACTTTCAATTAAGCTACTGAAGGTTTTGTCTGTTTGAAGGGAGTATAATTACTCTATTCAATTCAATTATTGAACCGAATGTCCTTGACAATGGAATAACAAACAAGCAAGCAAAAGCCTTTTTTTATTTTTTTAGTCAGGGAAATTGCTTGAAATACCCATGTAATCCTTTAAAGATTTCTAAACACTCCCAATCCAAGACAATTTACAGTCAACAAAAGCAAACACATCCACGCAGCCGGCGAAGACGCCAGGTCTGGCACGTGGATTAGGAGACGTTGTTTGTGCATTGTTTGTGTGTGTCTCTGTTCACCTTGTCTCCAAGAAGCCAGGCATTTAATGCACGAATGGGAAAGTGGGTTAAAAAAAGGAAGAGGAGAAGCAAGGGGAGAGAGCGAGTGAATGAAAGGTGCTTTATTGAATAACCAAAGCTCTCAGGTGCCATTCTCCCCTTGTGACTTAACTTAATTCAATTCCTCACCCCACCCCCCCCTGTCCCATCAAGCTTCGTCTGGAAGTAGACGGCATCAAAGCAGAGCCGGAAAACACTAAATGATTGTAACTCAATTGTTGCTGGGCCGTCATTGATTGTTTGCCCGGAAAAGAAGTTGGAAGAGAGACAAGACACTTATTTTCTCCACCTCTCCAACCCTCGGTAATCACTTTTGGGATGGATGTGTGTGTGTGTGTATATGTGCATGTTTGCACCTATTAGGATGAGGAAGCTTATGTGCACTGGGCTTTCACCTGTACTTGCAGGGTATAAGCACACAAAGCACTAATGAAGCGCAAAGTAATTACAAGGGGATAAAATTGCATGAAAAACACTCTTTGGTCCCACACATAGACAGATGGATATTTAATTACGAGCCTAGAACATTTCGAATGCTCTCACACACTCAACGACCGCTACTCTCTACATTTTGACAGCATGGTGTTGAGCTGTGGTGAAGACAAAAATTAAATTTACTTTACTTTCTTGAATTAATATTTTCTTGGCCAGTGGTCTAAGGACTATTGTCTTCAAAAACATTTATCAAGTCAAGTCAAATTCAATATATGTACGTAAGAACTGTCTAAGAAAGTTGGTATTAAAGGGACACTCAACTGATTTTACAGATCAATTTCACTTTACTAATCGCAGGGAGTATAATTCAGCCTTGAAAACACTAATGTCTGCTGCGGCTCTAGAGGGAGCTTTCTTCAGTCTAAAATAAGCTTGGAGAATGCAAATTTGCTGTGGGCGTGTAGTTTGAATGACATGAGCAGCGAAGGTCTAATATATTTTCTTTTACCAATTGTCAAGACACAAAAAGTGGTACTTGTGTCAAAATTATTGAAACCACTTACTCACGTAGCCTCTCTATTGACCAGGTATGCTTAATCATGAGCACATTGTCTGCTTTACACTAAGTTTGAAATTCTAAAACACACTTTGTTTTGCAAATAACTACACACGCTAATCTACATTTGACCCATCGTTCAAAACAAAAAAAGCCTGTGTGTTGTTTGTTAAACACTGCCACTGAAATGCCTACACTCAATTATCAATCACCTGCACCCAGAATGCACCTGTGAAAACACTTCTAACCAATTGGATCACTTAGAAATCAGAGCTTGGTGTGCACAACAGTGGAAGTCAATTCTGGAGAGAGATTAAGAGGAATGTAATTGCAATATACTGTATTTTGTTGCATTGTACAATATAATAAAGTAATTGTGTCTGATACTGTTATGAGCATTTGAGTATTGAGAATAAACAAATTAGTTTGGTTCCCCATCGCATTTGTGTTCATAGTCTATATGTACAGCACGCTACAAATGAAAATGCCAAAGACTCTAGATAATGGTGTTTTATACTTAGCACATCAGTGTGCAGTTGGCTTGTAGAAAGGGCTATTTATTTGGTGTTTGTGTGTAAAGTTGTGATGCAAAAATATTTATTTTTAGAAGAGTTTATATAGTTTTGAATGAAATGTTTGCTTTCGTAAGAGAGCGCCCCTAGATTCAGAAATTGTATTTTAGCAATTGCAAAAAACTGTAAAATATGCTGTTGAGTTGCATTATGGGAAATGTAGGATCCAGTGTTTGGGGGCTTGACCCATACTTGAGACCAATGTCAGGGTATTTCAGCTTCTACTGTTTCGATTTTAACCATTTTTAAAATCTGTCTCTTGTAATTTCTCCAACTTTTGTGGAAATACCAAAACACTGGAGTACCCCTTTAATCAAATGTACATCTGTATGTCCCTATACAAATCCCACCTCCTTTACATCCATCTGACAATGCTATGCATATTTTTTTGCATAATGAAATACATCAAAAAGCGTCCCCTTAAAAAAACTCTAGTAACCTAAATGTAAGTGATCTGGAAAAGAGAGAGCAAATAAGAAAGACATAAAAGACCAAAACTTCACTGACAAATAGTTTGAGCTGCTGTTAAATGAGTGTCCTCTACAGCAAAATGCTTTAGTGGCTTGTCCAAGAAACAAAGAGCCCAGTATGGGGCCAGGAGACAAATGCTTTGGAGGCTTTGTCACCTGTAATAAGAAGCGTGCCACAGGTGAAGAAAAAAATGGATTGACCTGAAAGTGATTGCAAAAAACGGGATTGCAGAGCACAAAAGAGATGTCAGTGCCACAGGAGGGGGGCAGAGTACCACTTCAGCGTCATCCATAGATGACAAAATAGCAGCAATTATTGCTGAGAAGTCTCAGAAAGCCATCACGGCTGATGGAGTCTCTGAGAGCACAACTCTGTCAGAGGAGGTGAGGACCATCAACATATAGGGTACACAGCACATGTTTATATCGTAGCAAAGGTATAGAAACTTAATGTAAAATGAAATTTAATGTCTTTAACATTTCCTCTGCTCCACGCTTGCTCAGAAAACTGCTGCTGGCCCTCAGTGATTAATTGCTAAAGAAACAAGACGATGTAATCCGGAGCATGATCAGAGACTTTTCATCATAGAGCGAGAAACTGTAAATAAGGCCTACTTGGAAAGCTTGTTGTACTACAGCAACACTGGTTAGAGGTTAAGCAATGCCTGAAGACATGCTTGACCTCAACTGTCTAAAGTTGACAATGTTCATCATGCTGATTTGGCTGGAGCTTGTGTGATGAATCCAAGTGGCAACCTCCAGACGATCCACCTCGTTGCCCACTTTTGGATTTGCCGTGAGTTAGGCTGTGTGGTTACTGCCAAGATGGCACCAGCCAGAGGCAAACGCGGAGCTTCACAACAGCTTTTCAGAAACCTATGAGTGACATTGCAGAGACTTCATCCATATTCATCCGTCGCCCGCTCCTTACTTGCATAAAGTTGAGGTCTATGCTACTTAATGCAAATCACAGGCGTCCAACGCGACTCGCCGCTTCTGGAAACTCTCGAGAAACATTTAAACTATAAGCGTTGTCGATCTAAAACAAAGATAGATTCGGCAACTGCATGGCTTATTTCATAAAAATGTTTTCAGAAACACATTTCGGTGAACTATTTTCGTGATATAAGAGAAGAAAGTTTCCAAACGAGCCGCCATGTCGGTTCCGGTTTGAAAGCTGGGAGCAGCAGCAGCCCACGGAGGGAAAGCGTTCGTCCAATCAGGTGCCGAGTTCCCTGTGTCTAGTGGCAGCCCATCACGCGTCCAATGATGGGAAGCGAGGCGATCCCTTGTATTAAAATACCGCCTGTGGACATGTACTATAAGTCTTTGGCGCTTCTGGTTTGGCATTGATTACTTTACTTATTACTCCATTCAGTCATTTTGGACATTCTAGGGACACAACTCTACCTGATTTTGTTATAGCACCCATCAATACCCTCCAATTCCCAGATTCCCTCCCATTCCTTGACTGTTCATATTTGAAACTGAGCTGGAGGGAGATTTAAAGATTGGGGTTTGCTGTTAGTGGCCATTTTTTCCAGTTATTGTAGCCTGAAATATCAAAAGTTGGTAGGGGCTAAATTGGGATGAGAAATGGAATAAGTACAATTGCTGAGTGTGACAGGCTGAAACACATGTCGGTCAGTATCAAGGTTATAGGTCAAGGTGATAATTCAATGTAAGTCTGCTGATTGAGTTGTTAAAGAGGACCCCAAACGTAACATTGAGGTTAAACTGTAATATATTTTTCGTAAAATATTCATTATCTAGCACAAGATACAAGTTGTTGTAGGAAAAACAGCCCTTTTATTTCTTAGTAAAGTTTGGGGTTTCCCTTTGGGAGTTTTCTTTGATCCAGCATCAAGTGGCCATAAGAGGAACTGCAGCTTAAGTTTCCTCAATATTTGTCTTCAGCATTCAAGCCAGGAACAGCCCTGTAAGCTCTTTCATTCGTCATTCCTATCAGTTCAATTTATTTTTTCATCTCCGGCAGCTTAAAATAAGAAAAGTGGTTATCCATATTACTGCTATGGTGTAGATGATGCTGCATAACAAGTTGTTCAACTGTAATGAGAAGTTTTATAGAACAAAAAATTGGAACTGGAATTAAAATCAGTAGCTCGACAAGTTGTTTCCTCAGAATAAAAAACAAAAACCAGAATGTGTCATTCCTGGGCTCTTTTTGGCAGGTGTTAATGTGTTATTCATTGGAAATGAATCTGTGGCACAGTACTTGTCTATCATAAAGTTCTGCAGCTTGATGATTTCAAACTGGGTTGAAAGCACCAATCCTTGTTTACTTGTTCTCCCAGCTTTGTTCTCTCCATGCCACTTCGATGCACGTATGGCATCTTGCTGAGTCACTTGGAGCCAAACAGAATCACAGCTGAAAAGTCATTACCAAAAAAAAAAAGCCTGGAAAATAAAAGACTTGAAGAGAGTGGCACTGTTTATTAGCAGCTAAGTTTTAAAAGTCATTGCAAAGTTTCAGCAAAAAATGGAAAATATCGTCCACGCTAAATTTATACTCTCTCCTAAATGGCCAAAATTCATTCAAATGAAATAATGCCATTTCACATTTACGGTAATAAGAGCACGTTTAGGTGCTGCGTTGATGTCCGAGTTCTGCAGCACATTAACTGTCGACGTCCATGTGAACATCAAAGTTTAGTTTTTAACATCCATGCTAGATTAATGGTTATTTCAAGCTCACTCTTTGGCTAAATCCATCTCGTTAGGAACAATGAAAAGGTCACTCTCATGACTCAAACCACTGACACGTTTAATAGTCATCTGAATAGGCTGCAGTGAGTCATGCAGAGGGTTCTTTCTCGCCATGTACTTTTAGTTTCATATGTGGGCTGGGTTGGGTAGGAATGTGTTAACAAGTTGTCTACTTCATCTACATTAGATGCATTTCCAGGACAACTCCTCTTGACTCTCACAGGTCACTTTAACTTTCATTCCACAGTTCTGCCACAGTTGGTAATAGAAAACAGGAACTGGACTCAAATGCAGACAGTAGAGGAGGCAGCGGAATGATTTCAGTGATTTATTAAAGAAAAGAGGCAAATCCATCTACTGTCTGACGTCACACAACAATGGAAGCGCACATTGTAAATGCTAAACCATCAACTCAAAGGCAAAGTGAAGTATATTTGCTTGTATTTAATTAAAATAATTAGGGCTGTCAATCGATTCAAATATTTAATCGCGATTAATTGCATGATTGTCTATAGTTAATCGCAAAAAAATCGCAAATTAATCACATTTTAAAGAGCTTTAAAGAGATAATTTTCAAGTATTTAATACTCTTATCAACATGGGCATGAGCAAATACAGTATGCTGCTTTAGGCAAATCAATTAACAATACAAAACAATGACAAATATTGTCCAGAAACCCTCACAGGTACTGCATTTAGCATAAAAAAAATGTGCTCAAATCATAACATAGCAAACTGCAGCCCAACAGTCAACAACAGCTGTCAGTGTGTCAGTGTGCTGACTTGACTATGACTTGCCCAAAACTGCATGTGATTATCATTAAGTGGGCATGTCTGTAAAGGGGAGACTCGTGGGTACCCATAGAACCCATTTTCATCCACATATCCTGAAGTCAGAGGTCAAGGGACCCCGTTGGCCATGCCAGTTTTTCTTCAACAAAATTTTGAAGTTTGTAGCGTTATTTAGCCTTTTTTGTGACAAGCTAGTATGGCATGGTCGATACCAATTGATTCCTTAGGTTTTCTTCACTCTAGCTTTAAAACTGAGCCCGCTACAACCTAAAAATCATAAGTGGCATTTATGCAATAAAGAAAATAGTGGCATTAAAACAAATTTGCGTTAATACGTTATTATCGCGTTAACTTTGACAGCCCTAAAACTAATACAATACCTGGTCTGCATGTAAAGTGATGTCAAAATACAGGATGTCACCATGTTATTAGGTAGCTGGTTACAGCAGACCATCTATGAAAGTGATCAACTGCACAAAAGTTGTTCGGTAATACATTCAGTTCAATTGTGTACACATTTTCCAAAGCTTGTCACGGTCAGCCATGTGTTTTGTTTACATTTGGCGGTGTGCACCCAAGGCCTTTTGAAAGAGGCTGGGACATGGTTTTGAGCTCTGGGGTATGACACATGCACATCAGAACTGGAGCTGCGGTTGCGGTGCGTTGCTATTCACTCAATTTTGGAGAGTGTAGATCAGATTTTACTGTGCAGGTGTTGTACCCCAAAGATATGACGCGTTGAGGACGCGTGACATCTCCTCTTTTCACCCTTTTTGCGTGCACCTGGAATGCTTGGAGGTCGGAAGTTGGAAATTTCAACGGGGAAATTCCAATCTCTGAGTTGTCTGGAACGCAGCAGAAACAAAACTAAACACTAGGAAAAAGACTGCTATGAATGTACTAAGGCAAACTGGCAGAGAACAAAGGAACTGGGCTGGTATATGTAGTGAATGGCTGACTGGGGAAGTGAGAACAGGTGAGCAGGAGGTGAGGTGACTGCAGGATGAATAAAGGACAGGTGGAACTAACAGCCAATCAAAACACTCAAAGGCAGGAAGTGAAGTGAAACGAGAGGTGAGTAACAAAACAAAACAAAACAGGAAACATTAAACATGAATGATACGAATAAATGAAACAAAGAGAAACATAACCTCAGGAGCAGGGGCGGATTATCACAAGTGCAGGGCAAGCTGTCTCACTTACTCACACATCATTAATTGTACAATCTTTAGTAGACGGTATAATCACCCAACTCCACCGAGCATGTCAAGGTAATTAAAGGGCACTGCTCTGACTGACGGGATCTGAGTGTGCAGGCATGTGTTTGCCTATTATTTCTGCAGTAGAGAACCAAAATGTAGAATAAAGAGGGATTGCAAAGCTCTTCCATGCCGTATGTCGTATGTAACTCTGCTGTGTCATCATGAGCCAAGTCATTTTTTCAAGTGGTAACATTTTTTTTAGATACTGAAACATAACAAGAGGGTATTTTAAAATGTGAAGAGCTTTACAGATAGCATCAGCACAGTCTGAAAGCTGCCTTTAGTGTGGCTGTTAAAAGATAGCTTGGGATATTTTAGATGCTGAACAGGAGTCTACTGAGGTACAAACTTGGCTTTGGCCTCAATGCCTGGTTGGAATGCTTTCCAAAAAAACAAACAAATTACTTCATAAAAATAACTATCCTTAGAGATTACAGAATAGCCACAAAAGAGTATTTAGAACATTATAAAAAGCCTCACTTAAATTCACATTACACCCGTTTAAAGGATAATTTGGGTTCATTAACAGGTGAAAAACATAAACTGTGATTAGGCATGTTGTACACAAGCCAACAGTGTAGCTAGATTATCTAAACATTTTATTTGGAAGTAAAAGCGAAAAGTGAGCACATGTTGGTGAAATGTGTTCATATTTTGGCAAATTGGGATTAAAGTAGTCTATATGCCAAATTAAGGATTTGTCTGCAAAGTTCTTTGACACTGAAGAAAACTGTGATTGTGATGTTTCTCCGGCAAGCTATCAAGCATCTTTTTTCTATGATTTCTAAGCGAATTTATGGTGGTTCATTCACAATGGACATCAGAGATAATGATATTCTCGGGAAGTATGAGACACTCCGAATTATATCAGTTTGTTTCATGTCTGTGTGTTAAAAATTTGACTCAAATTCACCTCTTGCAGTATATCTTCGCTTTTGGCTTTGTCTTGTGAAATGTCTAAGTCTATTGCAGGCCATATCTTGTAACTCTGAGATTGTTAAAATGCCATCCGGAGCGATGAGTTAAATTACAGAGAAGCACCGTTAATATTTCATTCCCCACCTCCCCCCCTGCGATGTTAATCCCATCCAAATAGGGTTTAAGAGTCTAACAACAATAACCAAAACTATTAAAACAAGACCTCAATTGTGATAAATGGAAATCATCTTGAACTTCACTAACTGTACACTTGCAACACTTAGACATAACAAGGTGTAAATGTATTGTCGTGAAGAGCAGCAGTTGGCTTCGAACAAGGTGTAGGATGAGATTAATGAGTGGATGTGTGTGGAATAATGATGAATATGTCTCCTTGTATAGAAGTGGTCCAGAGATTAGCAGAGAAAACCCCCAGAGGAGTGGCAACCAATCTGCACAAGATCTTCCATAATACCACTTGTTGTGCATGCATTCCCATCATCCTACACTGCATTGTTATGCAGGGTCACAGGCTAGAGGCATCACTCTATCGCCAAGATAATTGAAGATCATTTCTGAATATCATCATGAGTTATTTATAACACGAGCAGGTTACTGTACATGATATATGGTATAATAGATTTCCAAATGAAATGGGTTCTTTATTTATTGCAGCTTATAGACCTGAAATATAAATCACACAAACAATTTAGGTTTTCAGAGCCTACATTAACAATTAGTATACAATTAACGGTCATCCTATTATTCATAGACATCATAGACTATTCACTGTTTAATCATAAAAAGACAACTTATCTGCTCTGGCTGACAACAAAACAATGTAGTGTAGTTTTACATGCAGCTCACTGCTCCCTCAAACACCACAATCACTGCCAGTTCCACATACAAAAAGGAACGGTTGCTCTCTGGAATAGCAAATCCTGACCTACTCGACGTTAACAGGAAAACACAATAAATGGCATGCACCACCGTAGCGCCACAGCACATTTCTCTGAATCTATCACATTTAAATAAGTGTTATTGCATTTGCTAAAGATAGCTTTGCAGGGACAGATAGAAACTCCAAATTTGTAGTTAATTTTTGAAACAGTGGGACTTCACACGGTAGTAAACAAAAGCAGATTTCTCATTAGCTGATAAATGTGGATTTTGTTGGCTTAAATTGCGACTGTCACAAGCCGATTTTAATGCCAGCACTAAAACTAAAAATGAGTTGGTTGAAAACTCCTTTCTCCAGCTTACTTTTTAATGTTTCCTGCTGATTAGTTTTAAAAAAAAGTCATAAATATGCATATGCGGGCTATATGTAATGTTAAAAGACTGAAGTTAAAGCTATATGTCCCAGTGCTAAAAGTCAGCATCCCTACCAGCTGATAAGGTTCAGCATCATCAGCATTGCAGGGTAGAGCTAGTTAGTCCTATAGTACAGTATGATAACTAAAAATCAGTTTAAAACATTAGTCTTTCCAACATAAGCCTGTTGATTTGGATGCCGTACAGCTTGAACAGAACAGAGAACAGTGAGGCCATGTTTCTGAAAAGTTTGGCACAGTTTGTGGAAATACTGGGTTTAAGTGTTGGTTTAGCCCGAGGCAAAAATGTTCTCATCCCAGGCAGACCACAAATACCTGTGGAATCATGAAAATACCTTGGAAGATGCAACCCGCTTCCCGATAACACAGATAAAATTAGGTTTGGTTTGCTCCATTTCGAATTTCATTTTCTCAGATCAGCTGCATCGTCCTGCATCATCAGCTGCAGACTTCCGTGAAGGCTGCTGTCGTGTATCCTTGCTCATGGCTCCTCAGAGATCCCTCCTCGCTCCTCCGTGCAGAAATAAGAGCTTTGGTCTTAAAGATGGTGGACCAAGACGAATTCCGGTTCAAGCAAATAAGAGACTTTGGATGTACCCATGGTCAGAGACATAGATTGTACATAAGAAGTGGATGTAGTCACCGTGACGTCACCCATTGGTTTATGGACTGCCGTTTTGAAGCCTTGAGTTTGGCATTTTCGGCCGTCGCTGTCTTGTTTTTTTGCAACCAGAAGTGAGAGGGTGGAGCTAGGTCCACCAGAACGCTGAATAAGACATTATTAGGCGTCCAAAAACTATATAATTAACTTTCATGAACTGAAAATACACTGTGAAAGGGTTAAAGTTGTAAGACGAAAACGGGGACAACTCCCAGACTGGACAACGCTGTAGTAGCGACCTGTCAATCACAAGGTAGCCATGCCCTAAAGCATACCCTGCTTTATGGTCTATTTGTCTCTAAATGGAATCATAATTTAATGAACATCATGTTGTATTGAAGAAGACTTGAAACTATTGAGATTGAGATCATAAACTCATGTTTACAATGTTTACTGAGGTAAAAGTGAGAAGTAGGGTCATTTTCTCATAGACTTCTTACAATCAGACTTCTTTTTGCAACCAGAGGAGTCGCCTCCTGCTGGCTATTAGAAAGGATGAAAGTTTAAGTCACTTCCGCATTAGCTTCACTTTTAAGACCCGGCGGTAGCCCACTGGTCAGAGATGGTCACAGTAGCCCATGTGACCGAGTTATGGCGTGTACGTAGTGCTAAAGTCACATATGGGCTGGTCACTCTTGAGTGTAGACACTGAGATCCCAAGGCTCAAACATTAAGAGGCTTTTATTAAGTGTTGTCATGCAGTTGAGAAAATGACATGTTCAACTTAATCATAATTGATTGTTATCCCAGTGGTAAGTCAAGTACGTATGCAGGCAAGCAATCATACACATTTTTATTAACAACTTTGACTCACTTTGTGCATTTTATATGGAACACATTAAGTATAATTAACGACTCTTTGATTGGCTGTAATCAGCGGCTCTCAGAGTAAATCAGCTCGCAGACAGCTCTGTGTTTTCCCAGTCAGTCAATCTCTTCTGACGAACGTTTTCTTTGCACGGACCAGCATCCCGTGGAGTCAGTGTAATGGGCAGAGAAGGACAGAAAGAGGGAGAGCGAAAGAAGATGGTGACCTCCTCGAGGGGGCATCCTGACATCATCCGCAGTGGCGGAGGAGACATGGCGCTGTCACAACACACGGCGAGGGGGGGCCGGCTCGGTGTCACCAGCTCTGACACACTGGGGGATGACCCAGGCTGGAGCAATGACTGTGACAGTAATGGGACAGGTCTCTGGGAGAGGGATGGTGTTGGTGGGGCAGGATAGAAACAAGAGGAGGTGGAGGGGTGAGCTGTGGGAGGGTGGTTTGTTGAGGATGATCAGAGAGACGAGGCATACGAGTAGACAGCAAGACTGTGTCAGCATGGATGGCTACAGCATTGTTTGGATATCTGAAGTAAAACAGTTCAAACCTGACATGTGAAAAGCTTTGTGTAGCATTTTTAAACATAAGTGTCAAATTCATAGTGATAGTTTTGTATAAAGAAACGATCAGACCAATGTCGAGAGAATGTCAGCCTCTACTGATTATTGTTTACCCCTGCAACGTATCCTTATACAACAGTTTCTTAAGAAAAGTTATTCCTCATTCCTTTCGTGTATTTTCCTATGAATGTCCAGCAACACCTAACGCACGTGTCAATTTCTGCTCCAGTCTTTTCAAAATAAACTTCCATCTTTACAGGAAACAACTTGGTTACAAGACCACTTAGTTAGGTTTAGGAGACCACTTAGTTAGCCACTTAGTTAGGTTTAGGAAAAAAGGATGTGGTTTGGGTTAAAATGACTATATTTGAAATACTTGGTTAGGTTAAACACACCAAGCTGACGGTCGGCAGTCAGTTCGGGGCCGGTTCAGCCTAGTTTTTGCGGTGTGTCTCGCACCGTCGGCTCTAGTCTGCCCGCGTTGGAGGCTTTTTGGCCGATTCGGCATGTTGAATCGGTGGCGGAGCCCTTCGGTGATATAAATCAATCTGATTGGCTGTTCAGCTTAAACGAATCAGTGCACAAGAAGATAAACGGAAGTGAGGAAAGCGAGCCAACGAGTAAAGTCAAGAGGGCACACGCAGAAGGCTCCTCTCATTTTTCATCTTCACCCTATCCGATCATTCCAATACACGGATATTTTCACAACGACATGGTCGTCTGGAGTGAAGCTAAGTGGTGAGCGAGAGTGGTGTGAATATGGTCGGCTAACGGCACTTTGTTTCATGTACGTATCATAACGACGGCTAGTATATCCGCAGTCCTCGGTCTTCCAGTTTCCCTTTTTTGAATGACGAATACAGACTACCGCCGCCTGCTGGTGTGGAGAGTTATTTCAGCTCACACAGGCGCAGAATGTGCGTGCTAACTGGCCGTCAGCTGTAGTCTTTGCGACGTGTTCAAATGCAACTTGTTGGCCAAGACAAAGGAGACGTGAGGCGACGCAACAGTCAGCCTTCATCGCCGCTGAGTCTTTGATGTCGGCTTGGTGTGTCTGGACATTTAGGCAACAAAACTACTTAGTCAGGTTTAGGAAAAGATCGTGGTTTGGGTTAAAATGAAAGAAGTGTTCTAAGTTAAGTATGGAAGTTATGTAACAAATAAATCAATGTTGACTTCTGGTTTCACACGGGGTACGAACACCGGTCTCCTGTGCAAAAGTCTGGTGTTTTTTTAACACACCCATCCACCACCGATCTTCTCCCTACTCAGCGTTTGTTGCTCTTTATATTTCCTGGTTCACAATTACGTGGATTACATATGAAATGATTTTGTGCGATATATATACGAATTACAGTGCATTACTTTTCGTAGGTATAGCTACGAACAATGAGAACAGCCTGACCTCAAATAGTACCATATTTTCCAGAAACCCCTTTTTTGACCTTTGCCCTTTCCTCCATCTTTGTAGTTTGCTGTGAGAGACAGTCTTCTTGGTGAGGGTCTTAAATGTTCTTAAATGTCTTGAAATCTCTCTATGTTTCAGTTACCAAGTATAAAGCCTTCATTTTCTTTGATTTCTCATGCAGATAATAAACTTGTCCCCCAGTTTTATTTCACACATTTCTAATGGGACTCATTTAGTAGCTCCAGCATTACAAGCATATGCATGTGCACTCTCAGCCAATCAGCCTGAGCCCATTTAATCTTTTGGGGTTGTGCCCGATAAAAAGACTCCTTTTATGCATCTCGGATTGCCAGCAGGCATTGTGCAGAGACTATCCGGGGTGCAGAGGTGTAATCCACCATTTCGGGATACACAGCTGAATGGTGCTTTCCATAAACAGTGTGGGGAGAGAGGTGTTGATCCAGTGATTTGCTCATTTGGTTCAGTTGTCTCGTTTCCACAACGTCTGCACTTTCCGGAGGGGTGTGGAGAAAGGTTGCTTTTTTGGCCACCCTCACCTAAAAATGTTCTCTGCTATAGGAAGAAAACATCCAGTGATATATTCCTCTGTGGGAGTTGCTTTTCATTCTTCAGGCCCCGAGAACACTTGTGAACCCACATTTTCAGACAGGCCTCTCTTAAATTGTTGTCACTAAGTCTGCCCTGCAGACTCTACAGGAGTGACTTACTTTTGTATTTTTCCAGTTTATTCCACATATCTGCCGAGTATAAAAGAGCTCCGAATCGCATTCCTCTCAGGCAGAATCTGAACAAAAAAAAAAAATCTCTTTTAGAATTAATTTAGGAAAAATGATCTTTGCCATCTGTGTTCTGACAAGGTGCATTTGGAGAATAAGTAATGGCTCCAGGAAGGATGCTTGACCAAAACATAGCCATTCAATAAATTTAGAGTGTTGACAGTGTTGTGAGCTGATTTTGTTACTTAGAGTTAATTCAGGTCAACAATGAATCAGCCGGATGTCTTCTAGCTTCCTCCACATAACAAGAAGAGCAAGGAGAGGTTGCATTGCTCTTGTCGCTCTCATATCGTACGTTGGCACGTGTTATGTGGAATGCTAAGTGGAGGCACATACAATAGAAAGGGAGTGTCTGATCATAAGCCTGCAGTGTTGTCAGGTATGGACTCTTCCTTACTCTTAACATCTTTGTACAGCTTTGATCATTCATCCTGTTTGTTCATCCTGTTTATTCATCTTTTTTTGGACATGTTGGGTCTTTTACAAGTTACAAATACAGGACTAAAGGAGAGCTTTCACAACTCTTATTCCAAATCCACAAGCAGTTTGCCTAAAAATGTAGTAACCATTTTTTCCAAACCTAGTGCAGACCAAGAAACCCAAGTACCTAAATCCAACTGACAGTGATTGACGCCAGGCTTCAGTCATATTGAGGTCTAGTTTACTGGTCTATTGACAACATCATTGGTGGCACCTTTGCATCTTTAGCAAGAACATGATGAAGAAAACTATTCTTCCTTTTTCTATGAATTCTATATGGCCTTATGGATGTTTATTCGCGATGGACAGCGGCGAAGCATTAACCTAACTAAGTAGTTGTATTGTGTTTCATTGTCATTTTAACCCAAACCAAGATTTTTTTTTTCAATAAACCTAAACAGGTAGTTTTGTTGCATTTTTTTGTGTTTTGTTTCAATTTCGTTGTCATTTTAAGCAAATTTTTGTTTCAATTTACAACGTTAACCACTTGTTCAGTGGTGGACTCAAGCTTTCTAAGGGGCAGGGGCCAAAAAAAAAAAAAAAGTTGCACCAGCTGCATGTGGTGGGGGCACCAGCGCACAGAAAGTTTTACAGCATTTAGGGTTGTCTATATGGAACTGCATCGCATCTTCTCAATTTTAGGGCCACCCAAAAGTTTTCTTCATTTAAGGGCACCTCAGGAAGCACTGTATCATGTTTTATCAAGCGGCATCCAAGAGGGCACTTTTTGCAATGTTTTTTTTTTTCAAACAGGGGGCGCCAAAGGGGGGGGCAGTCTCTGAGACTCTTGTTGATCCAATGAGTCCAATTGTATTCATGTGTGATGATGTTAGTCCCCATAGTAGCCATTTCATTGTAGTGTGAAACCATTTTTTTTAATCTTGACCTCACTGTATAAAATGACCTGTTGTGACCTCTGGGATAATCACAGCCTCATGAAACTGTACAACCACAAACTAGAGACCCAGAGCATTCAGAGGTTGTAAGGGGGTTTCTGAGCAGTTTCCAGAACAGAAGTGCTCGACATCAACAATTGCCAAAAAATGCAATTCCTGCAGAAATCTCAAAATGTCAAAAGTCTTTGAAACCAAATCACAGCATGTCTTTTTCTATGATGTTCCTAGAGGTCTTGGTGTCTTAATGTGGCATTTTGGAGTGGATTATTGATAATTTTTTATCACTTCTCAAATGGTAAAAAATGGTAAAATTTAGCACCAAATCTTTTGTTCCACAAATGGTATCAACCCAAAATTTGCCGCTACAACTCATGGAACATAATAGAGCATGGGAATGGATATCGTATACTTCGATCATAATGTTCTAAACCCCTATACACTTTTACAATTCATTTTAATTAAATAATTAATTTGTGTTTATTTCTGATTTATCACTAGAACAACTTGTCACAAAGTGCTCAGCTGCATCTGAAATTAATCTTCAGCTTTCAGATGATGTACACCACTTCTATGTGACATCCACTGTTGACCTGTACCCCCCTAAAAAAAGACAAAAACGGGTCTGTTGTGGATCTCAGAGGGTTAATAAACAAGATCAAATTCTTCACAGATATATAAGTACCGGGAGAGAATTTACACTCAGATCCAACACAATGTAATGATGGATGGTAGTGAAAGTGAAAGAGAGGTGCTCGGTTTGAACTTCTCAGCAGCTTGAACAAAATGATCACGCGCCAGTCGTTTGTGCTAATGTGGCTCTGCCAGCCCATTTAACCTGCGTCAACCAACATCGTTTCCTGGCAACAGTGTGGTAACCACATGCAGTAGGATAATAAAAATGTGACACCAACATACCACACATTGCAAAAAAAGTAGGTTAGAGAGATATGAGTTAAACAGGCTCGCTCTGATTGGCTGAGCATGTGCATGTGTAATCAGTGGGCGGCCAGTGAAGAGAGCCCTAATGAAGAACTACAACTCATCATAGAGCTACAGTACA
>CAKAOI010044036.1:0-10596 GCA_916701655.1 Sebastiscus albofasciatus | reverse complement strand
TATATATATATATATATATATGTACATATATATATATATACATTAACCTCTTAACAATGTGACTTCCCGCCTTGGGGGGCAGCTGCTATTCTGTCTGTCAGAGGTTGTAGCAGACTCAGTAGAGAAGCTTAGCTTGTTGGGAAGAACACTAAATAACTCTTCAAAGTTAAGCTACATTTTGGTGAGGAGAAACTGGCATGGCCATTTTCAAAGTCCCTTGACCTTTGACCTCAAGATATGGGATTGAAAACTGTATCACGAGTAAGTAAGTATGGTGATGTTATTGTATCGTGTGGCCTCTGGTGATTCCCACCCCTATACCATTTGCATGGTTTGGTTATTTACATGCTCAGTGTTGAAGGACCGGTTTGATTATTCAGCTGCTGCAGGCTGTGGGGGGATTTAATATGAGTTACAGTAAATTATTGAGATGCTGGAGGCTAAATGGCAAATTCAGGGGTGTTATTACTCACCCATTGAAGGCTATTCTTTGCCTTGAGAAAGAGTTGGTTATTTAAGCTGTGGAGGCTCCAGGGGAATATTAGAGGTGCTTGATTAGATCTCTGAGCTCATGAATTATCCCTCATCTGTTCCAGGATTAATCTGGTAAAGAAAATGCTGAGGATGGAGAGTGTGAACTTATTTCAGGTGTGGGCTTGTCTCGTGGGAATTTATAGCTTTTCAGTGAACTGCTTGTTTGCACCGAGAAGAACAAAGCCATTGCAATTTGGTGTTTAGCGAACTTCCCAGCAAACCTCACGGTCCTTTATGATTCATGAGAGGGCAGCATCAGCGAGAGCCGGGATGAGTAACAAGGAAAGTAGCCGAGGATAAACCCCCGTCATATTTCTTCTTTAGTGTCATTTATGGAAATGTGTGCAGGCGAAGTGAAGCCATGAACAGGAGCTGATGAAGCCAAGGTTACAGAATGGATGTGGAGCTACCAGTCATGGATCTGGATTTATTAACCCAGGAACAGGTAGTTAAGTGAGGAGCTGACGGAGGACTGCAGTCCATCCGTTTGATATCGGGACCTGCTGGACTGCTGTATTTGTTCAAGGCCGTCCCCAGAAGGAGTCTGTCTCCCCAAAAATGAAGCCATTCATCAAATGGAGCTGGCATCACTGAAGATGGCTTTCCTCAAATATCAGCTTTCATCTGCAGAGGTCATGATACTCCGTCACTCCGAGACAGTAAACTCAAACAACAAATGGATTTTACACTTACAACTCTATTTGCACCAGCAGACACATTAGTTAGGACTTTCCTAATTGGATATTTTACTGGGGACATTAAACTTACCAACTGTAACTGCATTAGTTACCAAGGTCACCGTGCCCTTTCAGTCTCTATTACAGCAGGGATTAGCCTTTGACTAGACAGATTGTCCATACAAAGGAAAGTCCTGGCTGCAGTTGGTTCAAACACCACATATTATTACAAAGAACGATCTATGGGGAGCTGGAAGGTGTTCAGTAAGTTCACATCAAACTGTCAGTTAGATAGTTTGTATGCAAAGTTGTAACTTTGTTCTGAGTGTAGCACTGGAGAAAAGCTTTGCCAGTGTAATCATTAGCAAAGGTTTGATCTTCTGGGGATAGGAGATTTCATGTAAATGTGACCATTAGTTTTGTTGAACATCATACCTCATGGAATATCAGACACAAAGAGAGGGAGTATGAACATGATTAGTAAATTGATAGAATAACGAGAATCTTTCTTTTGTGTGTTTCACTTTTCAAAACCCAAGTTACAAAGTTCTTCACACGAGGCAACTAACTCAAATGTACACATTGTAAAATCATTAGATGTTATGATGAAACAAAGTTTAGCAGTAAGAGGAAAAAAATATGAATAATATTAATACTGCTAGTATTGCACTATTATTCTGATATGACTATATTGTGAATTTGATGCGGGTCATGTGAACAGCATATTCTGAATTAGGCCTTATTCTGAATGGAGCATTTTCCGATTAAGACATGTGGGATATGCTGATATAATTCAGCAATACAGCTCATTCAGAATATGCTTCTCAATAGGGGTTTTTAAGGCAATTTGCGACACACGACCTCTTACCTGTTTACAGCCAGCTCTGTGCGTTGTATTAAACCAACTAGACAACAGTTTGCAGAGATGCATGCCCAAAAGAAAAGCCCACATTCCTGGTCAGAAGGAGAAGCAGACCTACTTTTAAACATTATGAGACTTGGATATCAACAGGTTTTTGGATATGCACAAATATCGCAACACTGACATTTTCATGAAGGTGGTTGAAGGAATGAAAGAGGGAGGCTGAGTTCACACGGTCGAACAAGTCCGCCACAGTTGCGCTAACTTGAGTATGCACGGCTGCATGTAAACTGGAATATTACTGGAATATTCATTTTCATTAGCCATGTAAACTGCAGTTGAAAAATTGTGTGCATTTTGTGAAATATTTTGTAGATGTACAAAATATTCAGTTTTCTGCTCTTATTCCCAAAAAGACATTATTCCTTCCTGAACATGAAGCCGTGCATACTCAGATTAACATATCCGGTGGCGGACTTGTTCGACCGTGTGAACTCAGCCTCCCTCTTTCATTCCTTCAACCATCCTCTTGAAAAGGTCGGTGTTGTGAGATTTGTGCATATCCAAAAACCTGTTGATATCCAAGTCTTTCATAATGTTTAAAAGTAGGTGCGTTTCTCCTTCCAACCTGAAATGTGGGCTTTTCTTTTGGGCATACATCTCTACGAAACTGTCGGCTAGTTGGTTTATGTACAACGCACAGAGCTGGCTGTAAACGGGTAAGAGGTCGTGTGTCGCAAACTGCTGTAAAAACCCCTATTGAGACGCATATTCTGAATGAGCTGTATACATGTTCAAAGAATGCTCCTAAAACATGAATAATATCAGCATATGCTCCTCCATTCAGAATAAGGCCTAACTCAGAATATCCAAATGGAATATGCTGTTTACATGACCTGCATCAAATTCAGAATATTGTCATGTTGGAATAATATTAGAATATTAGTGTGCATGTAAACGTAGTCACTGATATCTTTATATCATGGCAATTGTCCATTTAGAGGACTGCATTTGCACTTTAGATGTGATATTTGTTGTGTAAATGTAGTGAAAAGGGACACACTGATGCTAATTACTTAATGTATTCTGTGTTATATGTAGGAAGTGACAGTTGGTCTTTGGTTAGTGTTTGCCCCCCTCCACCCCTTGTGACAGGGACATGCGCAGTGTTTTACCCAAAGTTTAAGATTTTCAAGTCTCGGCGACCAGAAAAAAAACTAACATGCAGCATGTCAGCACAGAATAGACGCTCGTAGACGGCATTTGTACCATAGTTTCATTACGTGGTGCTCCTGTTGAAAAGAATTAAAAAAGAAAAAACTTATCACACAGCACAGAACACAGCTGTTGCGGTTGCTCGCCGTCCTTTGCCGTTGGCTTGTCAGTAACGCGGTATTGCAATACTGCATTTATTGCGACAGCCCTTGTGTCAAGAATGCAAAGAAAGAGAGCTTGAGAGAGAACTTGAAAGCCTGGCACCGCTCTCACCTCCACACACCCGACCAACCACTGCATGAAGTGAGTGTGAAATGTCAGATTGCTCCGGGAAGCGGTCTTCGTTTTCTGTGGGTTTCAGAGGTTCAGTCAGACATACTGAGTTAGTTAGTCGTCTTCTTTACACGCTGAGATGCTGATCACAGTCCAGCGTTCTCTCTGTTGTGTATTCTTATGAACCCGGTGGCCACAGCTCTGCAGACTGCTGCTCTGCTGCGACTGCTGATGAGAAGAAGCAGGGCCGGTCAGTTTGTATTAGAGAGGAGGACAGAGCTGAGTCAGTGGCCATTAAAGAAGGAAGTGTAAGGCTGAATTTCAACACGACGAGACAGAGTTTAATCTGAGCTAAGCACTAAGGTGAAAACGAAGAGGAGGAGGAGGGTGGGCATTGTGGGAGAGAAGGAAAGAAGAAGAGGAAGAGCAATATAAAGTACGAGAGGATAAAGTTTAGGGGTCAGAGTCTGCAGGCTGTCTGGTAGTAGTATTCCCTCTGTGTTTCTCACAACTGCAGTGACATTTTCTACTCACTTTCCCATTTTATCCCTCAATGACTTTGCTGTGTGTGTGTGTGTGTGTGTGTGTACGGGCCACCATCTGCTTGATGCACCGTCTCACATCTTTGAGATGATTTGACTTCAGAAGACCAAGCAGGAGGAGGAGGAGGAGGAGGAGGATGACAGGGAGGACAGCAAGTATGAAGGAAGGTGAGGAGCGTAGACAGGGACAGAAGTGAGCGAGAGAGGAAGCAAACAAGGAGAGGAATGTGGAAGAAGGCTGGAGATAGAGAGGAAAGAAAACAGGAGGAAGATGAGCTGGACGAGTCAGAGGAGGAATGAGGAAGAGTAGCTTATAGTTTCCGCTGTCTGTTTCACCTGCTGTGACATTCTCAACTGCCTACTCCTCTACAATTTCACCCCCGCTGGCTTTTAAGGGAGTGTGAGTGTGTGTGTGTGTGTGTCTGTGTGTGTGTTCAGCCCCAAGAGTACTGACTTTCTGCATGACTGCACCGGTATAAATATTAATGCCTTGCCAAAAAAAGGGGAAGTTTAAGGAACAGCTTCACACTTTTGGTTGGATCTGTCCGTGTTCGTGTCAGTGTCAGTATACGATCTTTGAATAATTATGACGGAATAAACATCTTTTAAAGAAAAAATCAGATCACATGATTGTATGTTTGATGAGGATATGATCATGAGGGTTTTATCACACATCTACCAATGCCATCAGACTTTAAGCTTCACTAGGGGGAACTTTTTTGGCATCATTGGGAAAAATTCCATAATAACCTTTCAGTAGGGGTGTAACGATACGTTTTTACAACGATACGATACAATTTCCATGGTTCTGATACAATTCAAGGACAATATCTGGCTCATCTAGAACGATACGATATGATACAATACGATACGATTCAATGATTTGAAATCAATACAGTAACTTCTTTCATCAAAAATTCAGTCAGTGTGATTGTGAAATAAATATGTGATACTGGACAGAGCAGGTTGGGATTCCTCAAAGTTTTTCTTGTAAGGGAATCAGGGATGAATTAATTATGGAGAAACTGCAGGACCTGCTGATTCAGTTTTCAAGATACAAGGCAGTACAATATTTAACAAATAATATAATAAACCAACTTTTATTCAAGTTAAATGAACAGTGGTTTAATCTGCTGCTTCTGTCCTCATTTTCAATAGAAACGGTAGATCAATAATACGGAGATCAACAGCTGATAGTGATCAAACAGCTGATAGTGATCCAACAGCTGATAATGATCAAACAGCTGATAGTGATCAAACAGCTGATAGTGATCCAAGAGCTGATAGTGATCAACAGCTGATAGTGATCAAACAGCTGATAGTGATCAAACAGCTTACAGTGATCAAACAGCTGATAGTGATCAAGCAGCTGATAGTGATCAAACAGCTTACAGTGATCAAACAGCTGATAGTGATCAAACAGCTGATAGTGATCAACCAGCTGATAGTGATCAAACAGCTGATAGTGATCAAACAGCTGATAGTGATCAACAGCTGATAGTGATCAAACAGCTTACAGTGATCAAACAGCTGATAGTGATCAACAGCTTACAGTGATCAAACAGCTGATAGTGATCAAACAGCTGATAGTGATCAACAGCTGATAGTAATCAAACAGCTGATAGTGATCAACCAGCTGATAGTGCTGATAGTGATCAGACAGCTGATAGTGATCAGACAGCTGATGGTAATCAACCAGCTGATAGTGATCAACCAGCTGATAGTGATCAAACAGTTGTTTACTCCCGTCGTGATAATTTGCTCTCCGGCTGGATAGGTGAGGCTGATGCAGCGTGCACGTAGATATCATGAGGGGGAAAGGAAAGTCATTTTCTTTGAATGAAAAAATGACAGCGCACGGGCAAAGAGCCTGTGGGTGTAGTGGTTTGATAGTGCCTGAAACTCTGCCGGCTGGCTCCTCGGCACCTCAGCGCCAGCAGCTCATGCAACGTTTAACATTTTTTTACCAATAAAAGTGCTAAAAAACACTTTCATATAACGTTTGTCATCCTTAAATACAAGGTGCAAATCAATACAATCGATTTTTTATGTTTCAAATAGATTTTATATCGATATACGTCTCCCGTGAAGGACAACTTGAGAGTACCCATCGATGTAGTTGGATCGTAGGAATATAAATCAATACATTGATGTAGTAGATGAATCGTTTCACCCCTACCTCTCAGCATATTGTAATTCAAGTGTTCTGAGAGAAAACTAGACTTCTGCTCCTCCTCATGGCTCTGTTTTCAGACTTTAGAACATCTAGCCTGTGACTAGAGACTTTGACCAATCACAGGTCATTTCATTGAGAGATAGTGTTCCTATTGTGCGTTCCTATTGGCTGTGCTGGTGGACATTGCTTGGTATTTCACAAACTTTCTCATTTTACAGCTAAACTGTGCACTACAAGAGGATTCTGAAAACATTTGAGGAGACAAATAGGCATTATAGTAACAGAATATTGATTCATATTTGATCAGCTGGACGGCAGACCTCAGATCAGCTCTGACTGGTTGTTTTCCTCCGGTCGATGAAATCTTGCAGATGCCGTTAGGAGCACCGGAGGACACAGAGGGACATGATTTCTTTTCAGATTACCTGTCTCATGCACTACTGTCAGGATATAGTGACCGTTTTATAAAAATAACTTTTTTTAGTCATATTTGCTCCATTTTTACCCACTGCAGCTTTAAATCAATATTGATTTATTATCAATGGATCAAATGATTATGTGTAATGTGAAAGAGATCACCACCCATGAACCCACACAGAATTATCACCTGAAGGGCTTTTCACACAGGGAGCTATTGACACGCCTCATAGTTCATTTTCAGTGAGAGGCGACCGGGCAGGTTGGAGGTGCAAGTGATCTGACAGGTGATCTGACAGGTGATCTGACAGGTGGAGCGACATGCGGCGCAATCCTTCTGGGCGTCCTGCCAGAGTTGAATTGTCATGAACTTTTTTTCTATGTGTCGAGACGCACACTGTAAATCAGTGGACGAGAGAATGATGCTTGTTGTTTCTGAGTTACCCAAAATATATAACTGTTTTTGGGACATAAGCAGAAGGGCTTCTTCATAGCAGACCATCGGCGCAAGACTAGGTGCGTCACGTAACGTTACGTATAAATGACGATGCTAATTTAGCTAACTTTAGCTATCAACAGTCTATGGCTGGCATCAAAGACTAGGATTGCCACGTGTGCCAACAATGGAGCTGTGATCATGGATATGTGACACACCACACAGTTGTACAGGCAGGGCAGGAATACATACAGAAGTACAGATAGGCTGTTTCTATGATTGCCACAGTGCAGTTCTCCTCTTTAGTGTCTTTAAGCTCATTGTTGTGGTTTTACGGCCCGCAGCTTTACTGTTATGATTCTCCCTTCATGGATGTTGCTCTGTGTCTGTTGGATGTATGAATTGGCTGCTTTCAAACACCGTAACGACTCAAGTGGCTAAAGAAATGTCAATCTCAATTTTTAAGATTCTTGCAGTTGCATGGTACTGTATCATCGTATTTGTTTTGTTCTTCTTCTTTTACTTGCATGATTGGGCCTTTATGTAGACTTATAGTGGCTTATTCTACTGTCAGGAGTACAGATATATGTATATATTGAAGGCTTTGACTACTATAGTTTGCTTGGCACTAAGGGTGGGCGATATGGCAAAAATATCAAAACACCATTTTTTCAGGCAGAATCACGATCCACGATCTTATCACCATTTCTTTCCAAGCTGGTTTTAAAGACAATTTTGCCAGTTACTGAACATTACAACCAAACTAATTTCCCCATTTAAAAAAATCTAGCCCTATAAGCTAATAAAACATAAGGAAAAAGAATAACAGATCTTTAAGGCTTAACAGACTTTAATCAAGTGTGCATTTCTGCAAAGTATGAATGAACATTGGTTTCAGAAGGTAAAGTGCACTCTACATAACATTAAAGAAACTGAATTGTAAATCAGGTAGCTGATTAGACACAGATCCACAGGTGGACTACAGACAGCTGTAATAATTACTACTGTCAGCTCTCTGGGCAGATAGAAGGGTCGACACATCACTGACAGAGCCTCTGAATCAGGGGAACAGTGACTGTCAGTGATTCGGCTGTTTGTACACCAGCCGTTATGCACATCAATACAGAGTCCGTCCCCCGTTGCTCTTACTGTACCGCAGCACAGCAGCGTCGGGTATCAGCGGGTGAAGCCAGGTCTCCGTTATTAACATCACGCAGCAGTCCCTGACAGACTTGTTAGCTGTCATCTGTAGCTTCAATTCATCCATTTTGTGAACGATGGATCTGGCGTTAGAGAGAAAGATGCTTGGTAGCGGTGGTTTGTGTGGATGCTTCTTTAGCCTAGCCAGCAGCCCCGCCCGGCATCCCCGTCTGCTTCCTCTCTCTACGCCGCCTACGTCGCTTCTCGGAGCCGATAACAATCCACGTAGACCCCGGTGATCCGGACATGTCCGCCGGTATGTTGCGCGTCCTTTGAAAGTCGCTTGTAACGGCGGTACTGTGCTGTAATCCCACGTTGATTAAGTCTTGACGACTATAGACATACTTCGCCTGACAAAATTTGACAAGCAAATCCAGCATTCACACAAATAAGCACCAAACTAGGAAGCGAAGAGCCGCTGCACTGAAGCGCGCCGCTAACTTGAAACTACCAGCAACTGCAACTGGTAGAATGTACACTGTAGCACGGTTCTACGATCTCGCTGAAAAGGCAGATCGTAGAGACATTCTAATCGTTCACGATCTTATATCGTCATATCGGACACCACTACTTGGCACCGCAAAATTACACAATTTACAGTATGAAGGAATCAAAATGCATGAAACAGTTGCAGAATGTGAAAAAAAAATATTTTGCAATTTGCAATATAGTGAAAACAAAGAACTTAAAAATAAATAGATATGCCAACAACTTTAATATTGCTTCCTCTTCAAAACAACAGTGTAAAGCGCTTAAAGTGATCACGATTATGGTGAGCAACCACCTATAGTGATCAAAAAGTTTGGGACAGAATCATTCCAATACAAACGCTGTTTAAATAATGTGCTTCTAGTCATGAAGTAGTCCGCTCACAGCGTTCATTTTGGGTCTTTTCACACACGACAACGTATGGAAAAACATTTCAAAACTACCTTAGACTACGTTAGTTGAACTTAACTCACTTTACTCCCATGATACTTTGCCCCGTGGACCTGAGGCTGATGCTGCGTGTTGATATCATGACTGGAAAATGAAAGTCATTTTCAATGAAAAACAAAAATGAATGTGCACGTGGAAAGCTCGTGTGGTTGGATCCGCCCTCGTCAAGTAGACTGATAATGCCTCGTCACGTAATGCCCTCGAAGTGAAACTTTTTCCAATCCTCAACCGGCTCTGCGGCACACATGCAGACTGCAGACTGGCGCCCGTCTCCCTCCACGCCGCTACCGGGTGAGAGAACGAGGAGCCCCGGCAAAGGGACGCCGTTTGGAATGCACGCTTGTGCTGCAGAGCCGGCCACAGCCTGCCTCACCCTTGGTGAGAAGGGAGCCAGTAAATAGCGGAGTGGTTCGTGTCATTACTTTGTATTCATTTAATAAATATACAAATGTCAATTAGATAGTAATCTGCATTAGAAATGATGAATAACAACAGAAATTTGGTTTTCATAATCATCTGCTTATAGCAGTCCATTTGACGGGACAGACTTGATCACTGTAAGCGGGTTCCACTGTATTGTAAGATAGTTGTATAAACACTATAGACTCATTGGATGAACTGGTATACCGCTGCCCAGCACTAAAGCTTTGGTTGTGCTTTCGGCAAAGACGGCTGCATAGGCATGAGCTGACGTGGAATCGTGACGAGGAAGCGTTTGAATCTTTTATACTTATACGATTGTTCCTTGTGGGAAACAGACGTTCTCAAAGCTCCTCAAAGTTCTCGTGACCCTTGCGGTTGCGTCAAGCATCAATCACGCTTAACCCAGATCACATCTGAACTGGACTCTCGGAGCAGTCTGATGCTGGTCTTCAGGGAGCAGAAAGCAGCTGCAGGAACTTCTCAGGTCTTGACCGGTCATATCACAACACTGTGATCAATTCTAACCTGGAGAAACAAACAGCAAAGAAATTCAATTTCTGTGAAGTGCATTATCAACTCTGAGATCAAATACTTCAAGCTTCAGGAAAAAGATTACATTTAAGACAGGCAGAGAACAAATGTGTGTAATACTGTTCTGGAGTAATGCCACCTACAGTCCTCTGCTCCTAACCCACCACATTAACCAGCGTCATTCTGACAGGAAGTGGAGAGGCTGTTTGACGTGATGTGGTTTATCAGTTGTATCTGTTATCTGGTGTAAAAGTTGTGTTCTTCTCTTTTATATTCCTGCGAGCTGAAAACGCGATTGGTGGTTTCAGGTTTTTGGCTGGACTGCAGAGGGCCAGCCCTACAAACGCAAACGTCTGTCACTGACTGAGTGA
>CAKAOI010044034.1:0-10763 GCA_916701655.1 Sebastiscus albofasciatus | reverse complement strand
CTGTCACGTCTCTGGTCAACTACAACTCCCAAGATGCATTTCACTTATTCACTATATTTATATTTATTGTGTTTTGGGCTTCCTGTCAGAGACTCATTCAGGTGTCACCTGAATGAGTCTCTGACAGGTCACCAGGTGACCAGTGTTTATTTACCTGTGTGTTGTTACCTGTGTGTTTATTTACCTGTGTGTTGTTACCTGTGTGTGTTGTTACCTGTGTGTTTATTTACCTGTGTGTTGTTACCTGTGTGTGTTGTTACCTGTGTTTATTTACCTGTGTGTTGTTACCTGTGTGTTTATTTACCTGTGTGTTGTTACCTGTGTTTATTTACCTGTGTGTGTTGTTACCTGTGTGTTTATTTACCTGTGTGTGTTGTTACCTGTGTGTTTATTTACCTGTGTGTTGTTACTTGTGTTTTTTTACCTGTGTGTTGTTACCTGTGTTTTTTTACCTGTGTGTGTGTGTGTTGTTACCTGTGTGTGTGTGTGTGTGTGTGTGTTGTTACCTGTGTGTGTCTATTTACCTGTGTGTTTATTTACCTGTGTGAGCGTGCGCTGCAGACGGAGGTTATGTTCTTTCAGCGTTTCCATGGTAACCTCCATCTCAGAGCACCTGTCCTCCAAGATGCCCTGCTCTGATTGGACGGTGAGCCTCCACACCTGCAGCTGCTGCTCCATCAGCCTGAAGAAGAAGAAGAACTGACTCCAGACCATGAAGAAGAAGAAGAAGAAGGAGAAGAAGAAGTTTCTCACCATTTGTCTCTCTGCAGGTTTCTGACCTCAGTCAGCAGAACGGACGCCTTCACCTGATCAACAACATGAATTATTATTATTATTATGATGATCATCTGAGACTGGATTAACAGCAGCCCACCGTGAGGTCATCAGAGGTCACCCACTGTCAGGTCATCAGAGGTCACCCACTGTCAGGTCATCAGAGGTCACCCACTGTCAGGTCATCAGAGGTCACCCACTGTCAGGTCATCAGAGGTCACCCACTGTCAGGTCATCAGAGGTCACCCACTGTGAGGTCATCAGAGGTCACCCACTGTCAGGTCATCAGAGGTCACCCACTGTCAGGTCATCAGAGGTCACCCACTGTCAGGTCATCAGAGGTCACCCACTGTCAGGTCATCAGAGGTCACCCACTGTCAGGTCATCAGAGGTCACCCACCGTGAGGTCATCAGAGGTCGCCCGCTGAGTCGGCGTCTCCTCGTCGGTCTGCGGAGCTTCAGACGAAGACGAGCAGGGAGGAAGTCGCACCGATGCATCATGGGAAACGTCTCCGTCGGAGGAGGACCTGTGACTGACAACCGAGGCGTCGGAGGGGGGGGGCGGAGCACTGAGAAACAAAACCTTTAATTAAACGAAGGTCTTTAACGAGTCACACCTGTCTCACCTGTCCTGAGTCTCACCTGTCCTGAGTCTCCCCCGGCTCCGCCCACATCAGGACCCGCCTCCTGTCGGCCTCTCTCTGAGTGGATCGCCGTGGCAACAGGGCGTGACGAGCGCTGTGCGCTAACGAGGACAGAGACTCCCTCCAGGTGGGCTGACGGACAAACACGATTAAACACTTACCTGTCTTTACCTGTCTGTCTGTCTGTCTGTCTGTCTGTCTGTCTGTCTGTCTGTCTACCTCTGTGATGTTACCTGTCTACCTGTATGTTCTTACCTGTCTGTGTTATCACCTGTCTGTGTTATCACCTGTCTGTGTTCTTACCTGTCTGTGTTCTTACCTGTCTGTGTTCTTACCTGTCTGTGTTATCACCTGTCTCTGTTCTTACCTGTCTGTGTTATCACCTGTCTGTGTTCTTACCTGTCTGTGTTCTTACCTGTCTCTGTTCTTACCTGTCTGTGTGTCTGTCTACCTGTCTGTGTTCTTACCTGTCTGTGTTCTTACCTGTCTGTGTTCTTACCTGTCTGTGTTATTACCTGTCTCTGTTCTTACCTGTCTGTGTGTCTGTCTACCTGTCTGTGTTATCACCTGTCTGTGTTCTTACCTGTCTGTGTTCTTACCTGTCTGTGTTATCACCTGTCTGTGTTCTTACCTGTCTGTGTTCTTACCTGTCTGTGTTATCACCTGTCTGTGTTCTTACCTGTCTGTGTTATCACCTGTCTGTGTTCTTACCTGTCTGTGTTATCACCTGTCTGTGTTCTTACCTGTCTGTGTTCTTACCTGTGTGCAGAACTCGATCACTGGATGTTGAGTTTTGTGTTTCGTCGTCTGTCGGTCCGTCAGGAAGCAGCTCTGACACAGGTGAACGTTCACACACTTCATACAGCGATACCTGAACACACACACCTTCATAAATCCATCACTGGTTTAACAGTAAAAGAAGCGTTCTGATTGGACGGTGCCGGCTCACCTGAGTCCCGTGATGGGGCGGGTCTTGCAGGCGTGGCAGCGGACGGCGTGACTGACGTTCTGACTGACGGACAGGCGGTATAGAGTGGGTAACCATAGCAACAGGCGTGGCTCGCTCTGCAGCCATGACAACACGTGTCCTCTACTCGCCGCCGGGGTCAACACCTGTAAGCACACGCACAGGTCAGTGCGTCGCCATGACGACCACCTGCAGCCGTTCGTTTCCGTGATGATCTCACCCCGTTAAAACACGACCTCACCGCCGCCTCCATGCCACCGAACACGCCTTCCTCCTGCACCGCCGCAGGAACCTGAACACACACACACACACACACACACACACACACACACACACACACACACACACACACACACACAGGTGTTAGAGAGAGAGCAGGAGCAGAGGGGCATGCTGGGAAATGTGGTGTGTACAGTGTTTACCTGGCTGAGGTCCTGCAGCAAAGATCTGAGTCCAGACCGGCTGACGGATCCTGAACCGGTCTCTGCTACACCGACCAGAGCTGCACAACACAAGGCTTTTATTCTGAAGGAATCACTCTGTACTATATACGGAACACAAGGCTTTTATTCTGAAGGAATCACTCTGTACTACCAACAGAACACGAGGCTTTTATTCTGAAGGAATCACTCTGTACTATATACGGAACACAAGGCTTTTATTCTGAAGGGAACACTCTATACTATCTATAGAACATCAGGCTTTTATTCTGAAGGAAACACTCTGATCTACAGACAGGTAGACAGACAGACAGACAGGTAGAGTCTCACCTGTGTATTTAACCAGCAGAGTTTCAGCTGACAGGGCGATCAGAGACGTCTGAAGAGAATCAGCTGATATGAAACCGCTCCGACTCCTGAAACACAAATATACTGATATATATGTATATACAGTATATATATATATATATATATATATGCTGTATATATATATATATGTATATATATATATATATATATACTGTATATACTGCATATACAATAATATAATGTATAAAGAGCCTCTGACCGGTCGTTGATTCTGAACATCAGACTACACGTCTCCTCTGGAGCCTCCACCGTCACATGACCCGCCACTTCTTGTGACACGCTGTGGAACATCCTGTTCAGAACCCGGGTCACTTCCTGTCTGTTCAGACCCACTTCCTGTCTGTTCGGACCCACTTCCTGCTGCAGCGTGGCCCCGTCCACCGAGTGGAGGGCCGCCGTGATGTGACGGAAGGACACCGCGTCCACTGGAGACACAAACACACAATCACAGCAGTATCATCAGCATAATGTAGTATAATAATAATACATGTAGTGTTATAGTACTAAATGTAGTATATAATATTAAGAGTAGTGGTAGTATACAATAGTAGTAGTGGTAGTATATAATAGTAGTAGTGTGGTAGTATGTAATAGTAGTAGTGGTAGTATATAATAGTAGTAGTAGTAGTAGTAGTATATAATAGTAGTAGTGTGGTAGTATGTAATAGTAGTAGTGTGGTAGTATGTAATAGTAGTAGTGGTAGTATATAATAGTAGTAGTAGTAGTAGTATATAATAGTAGTAGTGTGGTAGTATGTAATAGTAGTAGTGTGGTAGTATGTAATAGTAGTAGTGGTAGTATATAATAGTAGTAGTAGTAGTAGTATATAATAGTAGTAGTGTGGTAGTATGTAATAGTAGTAGTGGTAGTATGTAATAGTAGTAGTGGTAGTATATAATAGTAGTAGTGTGGTAGTACTGACTGTGAGTGAGTCTCTGCAGAGACAGCAGCTTCATGGAGACTCTGTAGACGGACGGACGGATTTCATTCAGTCCTTCTGGACCAATCAGACAACAACAAAACAAGAACATTCCGTCAACAGTAAAACAAGAACATTCAGTCAACAATAAAACAAGAACATTCAGTCAACAGTAAAACAAGAACATTCAGTCAACAGTAAAACAAGAACATTCCGTCAACAGTAAAACAAGAACATTCCGTCAACAGTAAAACAAGAACATTCCGTCAACAGTAAAACAAGAACATTCAGTCAACAGTAAAACAAGAACATTCAGTCAACAGTAAAACAAGAACATTCAGTCAACAATAAAACAAGAACATTCAGTCAACAATAAAACAAGAACATTCAGTCAACAGTAAAAGAAGAACATTCAGTCAACAGTAAAACAAGAACATTCAGTCAACAATAAAACAAGAACATTCAGTCAACAGTTAAACAAGAACATTCAGTCAACAGTAAAAGAAGAACATTCAGTTAACAGTAAAAGAAGAACATTCAGTCAACAGTAAAACAAGAACATTCAATCAACAGTAAAACAAGAACATTCAGTCAACAGTAAAACAAGAACATTCAGTCAACAGTAAAACAAGAACATTCCGTCAACTGTAAAACAAGAACATTCAGTCAACAATAAAACAAGAACATTCAGTCAACAATAAAACAAGAACATTCAGTCAACAATAAAACAAGAATATTCAGTCAACAATAAAACAAGAACATTCAGTCAACTATAAAACAAGAACATTCAGTCAACAATAAAACAAGAACATTGAGTCAACAATAAAACAAGAACATTCAGCCAACAATAAAACAAGAACATTCAATCAACAATAAAACAAGAACATTCAGTCAACAATAAAACAAGAACATTCCGTCTATCTATGTATAGATATCTATATATGTATATAATAAAATGTGACAGTAGAAGCCAGTAGAGAGCAGAGTTTACCGATAGAGTCCAGATCCATCAGGACGATCTGAAGACACAAAGACAACATCAGGACACTCAATAACAGGATGACATAAACTAGAGGAAGTATAACATCATTACATATCATTATATAAATGTATATATATGAAGTATGACATCATCATTAATCATCATTAAACAGGGTTAGATCAGATCAGAACTATATGAATGAACAGATGGTTTTACTTCAATAGAAACACTCCATTAGAAACAGAACCAGTAGAAACAGAACCAGTAGAAACAGAAACACAGTAGAACCAGAAGCAGTCAGTAGAACCAGTATCTGACCTTCAGTCTCCAGTCTTCAGTAGATTCCAGTAGAAACACAGTAGAACCAGTATCTGACCTTCAGTCTTCTCTTCAGTAGTTTATGAACCAACGTGTTTCCTGTTAGAGACACAAAGTGAAGCAGCTGAATAATGAATGAAGGTTTCACCTGTCGGTGCTCGCTCACCTGCTGCCGCCTGTGGACCAATCAGCAGCCGGTAGAGCCGTGACATCACTCACCTGCTGCCATCTGTGGACCAATCAGCAGCCGGTAGAGCCGTGACATCACTCACCTGCTGCCACCTGTGGACCAATCAGCAGCCAGTATAGAGCCGTGACATCACTCACCTGCTGCCGCCTGTGGACCAATCAGCAGCCGGTAGAGCCGTGACATCACTCACCTGCTGCCGCCTGTGGACCAATCAGCAGCCGGTAGAGCCGTGACAGCACTCAGCGATGACGTCACATCTAAACTGTGTCTCTGGATGATGACGTCATGTTGAGTGTTGATGGAGCTCTGATCCAACCAGACTCCCGACTCCACTCACTAAACAAGCTTTAACGGTTGTTAGCTTGTCGTCATGGTAACAGACCTGATAATGGTTATTATGGTCTGTAGTTCTATCAGTGGAAGTGGACTGGGTTAGATGAATGTATAATGAGCGTGGTGTGATGAGGGCGTCTGAATGCGGCCGCTGTGTCGGCGCCGTGAACACGCTCTCTGTTCGTCCTCCTCTGACCTCCTCTGACCTCCTCTAACCTCCTCGTGTCTTTGTCTCTGTGTCTCTTTGTCTCTTTGTCTCTTTGTCTCCGTCTACACTGAAGCTGATTGTTTGTCTCTGAGTTGTCTTTGTTTCGGGGTCGATCCAGGACACCGACGCTGAAACACTGAAACACTGAAACACTGCAGCGTCTCACAGAGCGGTCATCCACCACCATCATCATCATCATCACCATCATCACATCACCACGGTAACCACATGTTTCTTCTTCTACACTGAAATAAACACTCCAACATAGAGACGTAAAAGGACCCCAAAGAGACGTAGAATAAAATGCTGGATCTCCTGACACTAACCTGACTGAATGTATATATATATATATATACACACACATTATATATCTTATATACATCATAATAATATTATAATTAGAGTAAAAATAGAAAAGAATCATTTTTTTGAGTGTGTAGCTTGAAGCTCCTCCCAGTGGGCGTGGCCTCTCAGCTCCAGTCAGCTGTCAGTCAAAGTGAGAGTCCCCACTGGTCTCTGCTCTCAGAGACAACAACAACAACAAAGTACTGCAGTATTACTGCTGCTGCTGCTGGGTGAGTAGTACAACAGTACACACAGTACTCACAGTACTCAGCATATTTATATCATATTTAGTTTGTCGGTGAAATGTTTGTTGAGTGTCATTGTCTCCACATTGTGATTCAGAGTTCGAGAGCTGTGAGCTGAGCTGAAGTAAAAATGAAGCGCTCCCCGGTGATGATCTGTCTGCTGATCTGCTCCGCTCTAATCGGACTGGGTACGTTTCACTCCCACCACTTTAAACTGGTATTTAGCTCTGAAACTGGTTTTAGTCACGTTGATTCTGATACAGAAAAATATGAATTTTTAAACAATAAAATTCTTGATTCTTGAGCTTTGATTTGAAAAGTCATTGGTTGTTTTCTGAGCACAAAACTTTTATATATATATATATATATATATATATATATATATATATATATATATATATATTCAGCATTACCGTGTAAATGTCTGTCGGTAACACTTATAATATATATAATAACCGTCATTAACATATGGTAAATTGATAGTTAATTAATAGTTGGTTAATAGTTATTTTACTGTTAACAATGTAATGATAATTGGTAATATTTGCTAATTATATTATACATATACACATATGTATATATATATATATTTGTAAATGATTAAGAGATTAGTAAACCTTTAAGAAATAGTTTGTAAAACATTTATCTATCTCACTACTTTGTTAATGGTTATTAACTGGTTTGTTAAACGTCTATAACATTACATAGATGGATATTTATAACACTTCGTTAATGGTTATTAACTGGTTTGTTAAACGTCTATAAACGTTACATAGATAGATATTTATAACGTTTTGTTAATGGTTAATAACTGGTTTGTTAAACATCTATAACATTACATAGATGGATATTTATAACACTTTGTTAATGGTTAATAACTGGTTTGTTAAACGTCTATAAACGTTACATAGATAGATATTTATAACGTTTTGTTAATGGTTATTAACTGGTTTGTTAAACATCTATAACATTACATAGATGGATATTTATAACACTTTGTTAATGGTTAATAACTGGTTTGTTAAACGTCTATAACATTACATAGATGGATATTTATTACACTTTGTTAATGGTTAATAACTGGTTTGTTAAACAGTCTATAAACATTGCATGGATAGACATAACACTTTGTTAATGGTTAATAACTGGTTTGTTAAACGTCTATAACATTACATAGATGGATATTTATAACACTTTGTTAATGGGTAATAACTGGTTTGTTAAACGTCTATAACATTACATAGATGGATATTTATAACACTTTGTTAATGGGTAATAACTGGTTTGTTAAACGTCTATAACATTACATAGATGGATATTTATAACACTTCGTTAATGGTTAATAACTGGTTTGTTAAACGTCTATAAACATTATTTGGATTTTATTATAAAGTTGTAGCACCTTGTTGTGTGTTTTAGGTTCAGCCATCCGGTGTTACAGCTGTAAGGACTACACCTCCAGCTGCTCCAAACAACGAGAGTGTAGCTACGACGACGCCTGTCTCACACTCAACGAGAGAGGTACCTCTACACCTGTACACCTGTACACCTGTATACCTGTATACCTGGACACCTGTATACCTCTACACCTGTATATCTGTAAACCTAGACACTTGTACACCTGTACACCTAGACACCTGTATACCTGTACACACCTGTACACACCTGTACACACCTGTATACCTGTACACCTGTACACACCTGTATACCTGTACACCTGACCTGTACACACCTGTATACCTGTATACCTGTATACCTGTACACCTGTACACCTGTATACCTGGACACACCTGTACACACCTGTATACCTGTATACCTGTACACCTGTACACCACCTGGACACCTGTACACACCTGTATACCTGTACACCTGTACCTCTACACCTAGACACCTGTACACCTGTACACCTGCACACCTGCACACCTGTATACCTGTACACCTGTATACCTGGCACCAGTCGGCCACCGCCGCCACAGAGAATACAAACACTCCTGAAAGCTGTTTCATGTCCTGATGATCCTGAAAGAACCAGATCAGTCCAGCAGATCAGAACCAACTCTTCTACTGAGGTTCTACTGAGGTTCTAATGTTTCTATTGTTCTCCTGTTTGTTCTGCAGGTGGAATGACGTACCGTCAGTGTCTGAAGTATTCAGACTGTGAGTACGGCCGACTGGCCCAGATGTTCCCCCAGGTAACAACTACTCTACTACTGTATTCTACTCTACTGTATTTCTACAGTATTTTACCTTACTGTATTCTATTGTTACAAACCAGTACAACCACAGCAGTGAGCAAAGAGAACACAGGTGTGTTTGACTCACCTCAGGTGGTCCTGGACTCAGGTGGTCCTGGACTCAGGTGGTTCTGGACTCAGGTGGTCCTGGACTCAGGTGGTCCTGGACTCAGGTGGTTCTGGACTCAGGTGGTCCTGGACTCAGGTGGTCCTCGATTCAGGTGGTTCTGGACTCAGGTGGTTCTGGACTCAGGTGGTTCTGGACTCAGGTGGTCCTGGATTCAGGTGGTTCTGGACTCAGATGGTTCTGGACTCAGGTGGTCCTGGATTCAGGTGGTTCTGGACTGAGGTGGTTCTGGACTCAGAAACGTGGTTCTGAACAATGCAAAAGTTTGATGTGGTTTAAGCTGATCACTGATCAATAACTATCGATCCTTTCCAGGTTTCCAGTTTCACCTTCAAGTGCTGCAACTCAGACCTGTGTAACTCCGCCCCCTCCTCCGCAGCGAGCTCTGTGATTGGTCTGATGGCCTCTGCAGCAGTCATGTGGTGGTGCGTCCACTGAAGTGTGCTGCTGCTCACCGCCGCCGCCGCCGGCTGCAACACGTAACAACAGCAGCTTCTCTAATCATCTGATCACCTGATCAATACATTCAGTCACCTGATCAATTCATTCAGTCACCTGATCAATACATTCAGTCACATGATCAATACATTCAGTTAACTGATCAATACATTCAGTCACCTGATCATCTGATCGATGAATTAATACTGAACAGCTTTCAAATATCAATATTTATATGTAATGATTGATTGATTGATTGATTGATTGATTGATTGATTGATTGATTGATTGATTGATTGATTGATTTACAGAAACATGAATAATTGATCACTTCTGGAGAGTTTGATTGATTGACCAGGTAACCATGGTAACACATTGTTTGTATCAGCTGTTTGACAGGAAACCGCTCCTCTAACTACAGACCCCGTCAAAATAAAATGTAACTGAAACGTTGAGATGAAAATGATCTGAAGCTCTTTAACGTGAATTAAACCAATAAATGGAGACAAACTGGAAACGATTGATTATTGATTGATTATTGGGAATACACTACAGGAGGACAGGTGAAGCTACACTACAGGTATAGAGCAGGAGGACAGGTGAACCATCACTACAGGTATAGAGCAGGAGGACAGGTGAACCATCACTACAGGTATAGAGCAGGAGGACAGGTGAAGTTACGCTACAGGTATAGAGCAGGAGGACAGGTGAACCATCACTACAGGTATAGAGCAGGAGGACAGGTGAACCATCACTACAGGTATAGAGCAGTAGGACAGGTGAAGCTACACTACAGGTATAGAGCAGGAGGACAGGTGAACCATCACTACAGGTAAAGAGCAGGAGGACAGGTGAACCATCACTACAGGTATAGAGCAGGAGGACAGGTGAACATACACTACAGGTAAAGAGCAGGAGGACAGGTGAACCATCACTACAGGTATAGAGCAGGAGGACAGGTGAACCATCACTACAGGTATAGAGCAGGAGGACAGGTGAACCATCACTACAGGTATAGAGCAGGAGGACAGGTGAAGTTACGCTACAGGTAAAGAGCAGGAGGACAGGTGAAGTTACACTACAGGTATAGAGCAGGAGGACAGGTGAACCATCACTACAGGTAAAGAGCAGGAGGACAGGTGAACCATCACTACAGGTATAGAGCAGGAGGACAGGTGAACCATCACTACAGGTATAGAGCAGGAGGACAGGTGAACCATCACTACAGG
>CAKAOI010044030.1:0-31565 GCA_916701655.1 Sebastiscus albofasciatus | reverse complement strand
TAGAAAAGATGGTTAGTTTGCATGCAAGACCTTGTCTATGTGAAGCATAAACTAAACACATCAGATGTGGCGAAGCCAGATACCCAAATACAAATAACTACAATTAATATCAAAACAGTCAAACTCAATGAATAACATTAAACATATTAATACAGGTACAGATAAGAAATCAATGTTGAACAGTCTTGCTCAGCCATGTGCGTTTGCTAATGCTAAGGTAAGCCCAGTACGTTACCGATCCATGAAAGAACAGGGTTTGTAATTCCACGTGTTGAAGTTGTGGTTCCAAATCAAAGATGTTGTCTTTGAAGTTAGTTGGTCAAAGGCAGGCTCTCGCGTCATCTGCCTTTGGTTCCTTGTGGTGAAATGGCTGTTTCCTAACAGGCCATTGATCAGAGAGCAGAGCTGCTTCCGGTCTGGAGAGCAGGCGATTTGCACCTCAAGCAGGTCAGCTTGGGTGGGGAGTCAAAGAGAAAAGAGAGGAGGAACAAAGACATTCCTCTGGTTTTGTTCTGGGTGATTTTCACACCTAGGTGTGAAATGTTGGAGTAGCCAATGGCAGCTGAGCTGAGTCCAGTGGGAAGGATCATGTTACTGAGTTCATGAGGTCACTGGTCACCAGCCATTGGCTGGGTACTCAAGGATCCTGAGAACACAGTTCATTGTCTCTGCCACCAGAAATGGCAGGTCCCTACAATGTGCATTCAATCTGAAAGTAGATAGATAAATTAGATTTGTTATAAATTAAGAATGCACTCTCCATGTAAAGAACTTTAAAACCTTCCTACCCAATGATCCACGGGTTCCTCTGAGGGCTCCCTTTTCTCCACCTGCCATGCACAGGTCTGTCAGGTCGTCTATTAAGATATTCAAGTTTCACAGTGGGTTAAGTATAGGCAAATGTTTCAGTGAGGTTGATATACATTGAGAGAAGCTTACCAGAATCATCCATCAGTCTCCTGGTCATTTGTGTTCGCAAAGAGTTTATTCCATCCTCATCCACAGCAAAGTCCATGCTGCCTCTGTTTAAGAGACACTCGGCTACCTTAAAATACAGGTCAGTGTTATCTGAGTCCTTTTAAAAAAAATGTTTAAAGGCTTACTAGGGTACATAATCTTACTTTGCAAACTAACACTCCACAAGATGTGGAATCCTGCTGACGTAGATGTGAAAGCGTGTCACACATCCATCTGGATATGTTGACATTCTTTTTCTGCATGAAAGCCCTAAAGCAAAAAAGTAAAACGTTTTGTTAGGTTTGTTACTTGCAAATCAGAAACTAAATGAAACACATGAGAATAAATCATGGATTTGCTCACCTTGTTGAATCCCTACATTGTTTTAATTGATTAGAAGAAGTGGCTCCAAATGGGTCAATAAACACAGCCCGTCCTTCATTTGGATACATGGCCTTTTACAGATAGGATACTTTAACATACAAGATTCTCAGAGTTGTACATTTATTTGCATAATTTAAGTGCACTTACTACTAGAGTCCAATGATGGTTTTTACAGACAGCCCCGACCAGGGTGTCCCACTCCCTTACATCGAGCTGCAAGTGATCATTTTAGTTTATAAGATTGCATAATTGTAACCAACACCTTTAAAAGCAACCATTATCCTTACCTTTATCATCCCTCTTGATGTATCATTCCATATTGCTGTCATTTCAAAGGTGTCAATGATTCTGACAGGCCTTTGAATCCTTTTTGCCACCCACAGCAGGTACGCATTTACAATTGACACAAAAAAATATTAAAATTAACTTTCATGTTAAAGAGGAAAAATCTGAAGCAGTTTATCAAACAATACTTACCTCACTCTCCAATTCCTTCCCAGGTGCCAGTCTCTGGAGATCCACAGTAAACAGTTTGTTCAGTCCCTCTTTTGTCCACAGTATCTCCACTTTGTTTTTCAATATATCCTCGAGGGCTGGAGATTCAGAACAATTCAGTCATTTAAATTATTAATGAAATGATGTATATAGAGCATGTCGCATTATACTTCATGTCACATTACTGAATGGGACGTATACTTTTACTATGGGTGGGTTGACTCGCTACTGATGACGCGGCAGGTGGAAGATCAGAGGAGTGAACGGCAGGAGGATGGAGGGGGGGGGGTTAAAGCCAAGTGGTGTTAAAGTCCGAGCTATTTATCCAAGTAATCATGACCATAACCCATTGACTCCAAACCAAATAGAGCCACTTACCTCATACTCCTTTGGCACTTCTGATGGGTACCTGGCCTCTCTGCCAAACATTCAATAAGCCAGACTATACTGAGTCGTCAACTGTTTCTTTGTCCTTAGACCAAACATGGTAGCCTGGAGGTACTCATCCCATTTTTTGTGGTTTGTAAGTGGTCGCTCTGCGTGTCAGAGTGACTACTTACCGTATGGTGTTTGCGTTAAAGGGGACATATTGTGCCCATTTTCAGGTTCATACTTGTATTTTGTGTTTTTACTAGAACATGTTTACATGCTGTAATGTTCAAACAACACATTATTTTCCTCATACTGTCTGCTTGATTGTACCTGTATTCACCCTCTGCCTGAAACGCTCCACTTTAGTGCATTTCAACTGAATTGCAACAGAATTGCATTGTTAGGCAACAGTTTGGGTCCATGTTTACTTCCTGTCAGTTGATGACATTCACATACACTGCAACAGGAAATAAACTGGGACACATTTAATTTGTGTTTACGTTTAAAACTGTGTAACGGTCTAAATATTGTAGATTTGTGACATCACAAATGTACAGAAATCCTGAAGGCTTGTTTCAAAGGCACAGTTTCTGAATACAGACTGTGTGTGTTTATCTGTGGATTGAGTGTTTTGATACTTTCACAGTATTTATATATCACTTAAACCTGCTTTATACTATAAAAGACATGAAAATCTCACTTTTTACAATATGGGACCTTTTTAAATATGACATTCACTTGTAAATATCTCAGTGCTGGTTGCGCACTGGAGGAATCTCTCGTCTGTCACACAAATTGTCCTTTTGGTATGAGTTTGAATCCTGTAAAACATATACTTTTTTATTCTTTTTTTACTTAAAGGAATGAAGAGTTCTTCTACGTGACACATGTTTACTCAAACAGGCTCCAAAGACGAATATGTGTATTTAGAAGCAACGCTGCTCTTCCTGTTTTCAACATATTCATCATAACGAGCAACGTTCCAAACGCGAGCAGAATATAGTGGACATGTTTCCCCAAACAAGACTCCAAAGACGGATCCGGTATCTTTTAAACATTGAAATGAAATACTAAACAAAGAGGCATTCACGGGGACAGCTACGTACTCTCCTCCTGCTTTTAACAGCTAGCGTAATTACGACAACCACAGACTCATTCGGCTGAAAGTTGCCAGTTAACACGGTCGCCTGATAAACTGTAACACCGGCAAAGCTAGCAGCTGCTAACGTAGCACAAACACACACTGTTTGTAGGCCAATCGCTATCGTTAATCCGGGCAGATTTAGCATCGTTACGCCGGGCAGACACACAGCTGACAACCTGCTAAACTAAACTAAGTGTTCGGTGGAGATTTTTACTGGGAAAGTGGCTGCATGCTAAATTAACGCTCCCGGACGGTGAACTGGAGCCAGTGAACGCAGCATACGCTCCCGTACAGTTGAACTGGGGACTCCGTTGTCTGCTGCATGCGACACACAAATCTTGTGGTTAACAGTTAATAATCGGTTAATGAGGGTCGGTTATCGACTAAGACAATGTTTCAAAATGATCATCCCTATTACAGACAAATTTTGGATCCTGGATTCATAGAAGCTTCTCTGCAGAACATCTCATTTTGATAGTGTTCTCACGGTCACATAAAGCTCAGAGGGTGATAACTGTCAGCTATTTAATAGAAAGAGGTCAGTGTTAAAATGTACATAAATATAGAACCCTGAGAGGTTTTGAAGGTTGATCGATATTCATGTAATATTTATACCTTTTTAATAAATGTACACAATCATAGTTCACCAGAACAACCCACTACCAGGTAGTATTTTTCAAATATAATTTTGGGACTCTTCACGCATGCAAGTGTGATGATGTGAAGGAGCCAGTAAAATTAAATGAATCATGCTTAATTAGTGAGGATTTAGGATTTGGCATTTCAGTGACATTTTGCTTCTGTTATTAAGTACGTTCTGAAATCTTCCAGGTGAAAGCGGATATTGACTCTTTGAGAGTGTTATCCCGAGATAACAATTTAGTAGCGCAATTCTAAGATATTAAATGCTATCTCCTCAAGATATGTATTTAAATTAAAATGAAATAATCTGTCAATAGCAGGCTGCTGCACTTTATACTTCCTATAGGCAAAGAAAATCAGAAAGTATGAGCCTTTAGTCACTGGTTTCACATTGAATATCATGAACATGCAGGAGTAATTGTTCACAAATGTAATGGTATCGCTGTACACATAAAGTAATAAACAAAGTACTCAAAAAAAGACAGTTTTCAGGAGGTCCACGTAGTCAAATTTAGATTTTAGAACATGATTTAATAGGCTTTTATTGTCACAATGATGTAGATTGTGTTGTGTAGACATATCACAGCATTCAGTAATAGCTATGACAATATTCACTGTCAGCTGAGATGGGAATTTATAATATTGGTACTACATTTGAATTGTGTTACAGTATTACAATAATATTAGTCTCTTTTCTTATTCCAACTCCTGTCTGTCTTTTAAAATAATTAAACTTTGAATAAAACATTTGAAATGTTGCTGAGCATAATATCAGTTGACTGTTTTCTTGACTGCATTCTTGGAGATTTATGACTCCCACTGTCCCCTTGAAGTCTGTATAATAGTAATTGTGTACAGATTTGCATGTCATCGGCATGTCACTTCCCCGAGAATAATCTTCTGTATGCACGCTGTGATCTGGGAGAGTCTGACAGTTACAGCAAACCCTTCATTATTCACCCCACACATTCAGTTTCATATTTATCTTTGTATTTGCACACTCCCTAAAACCCTCTGACAGTCGGACTGACAGCATGTGACAGCTAAACATAAGTTTCCCATGTATTTGAGGGGTGTGAATGGCTCAGCTTCTGACATATATGATGCCTGCTGAAGCTTATGACGAGCGTGTTTTTCCATCGGCGAGTCAAACTCATCGAGAATGCTTGAGAATAAACACAATTTATATTGTCAAATAAATCTTATTTGGGTGCTCAGAAACAATTTTGGTACTGTAGTCCTGATGTGATACAGAAATAATGCATAACGGGAACTGGATCAGTAGAACACTGTGCCAAGCAGCAGGTTTTTGCAGAGAGGCGGAGGAATAATATCATGTACTGTAGAACATAATGCAAGAAGACAAATTGAACATACACGTGCAAGCTAACAATCAGTATGCAGTTTCCCATTACAATATGAAAGGGGCACGTGAGCAGCATGACTTCATGCAGTATACATTAAAAGATAAAAAGCCATGCATGTGAGCGGACGTGCTGTACTAACACACACTGCTCATCACAGCTCAAGGAAGCACATTAAAGTCCACATACTGTATGACAGTGTGCTCTGTGCACTTTATTTTCTCTTCTGAAACACAGTTTACTTAGACAGCTACTTAAAGCACAATCTGACATTTATATTCTACTTATGCATATGCCATTATGCATATGCCTGATTCTCCTTTACAATAATTCACTACATGTTTACAGTCGGGCAGGCTAACTCATTACAATACACACTGATTAAGATCAGTGTATATGATGGCATAGTATCATTAGAATGTGCCAGAGGTCAACAAATTTGGGCTTTTATAACAAATAATAATTCTCCGGGGGAGCATGCCCCCGGACCCCCCTAGCTGGCTACTGTTTCCCTCTAGCTGGCTACTGTTTCCCTCTAGCTGGCTACTGTTTCCCTCTGGCTGGCAACTGTTTCCCTCTGGCTGGCTACTGTTTCCCCCTAGCTGGCTACTGTTTCTCACCAGCTGGTTACTCCATATCCTTGTGGAAAGCCCTGATCGGGGCCTCAACAAAATAAAAGCCAGGGTACAGAGAGATCAAGAAAATGAAAGGATCAGAGAGGCAATGACCGATTTGTGGAGAAGCAGCAGGTATGACAGGTGAAGCTGAACATACAGAGATGAGGAGCTATAGGCAGACTAGCAAATAAACCCCGCTAGCGGGCTCATTTTTAAAATTGGAGTGAAGATACTGGTATCATATGAAACTGGGCGACCTGGAGTCGGGGTGGATGAGGGGCCCAATTTGGAAAGTCTGTCCCCCTGTCCATAATTCCTAATGGCTGACCTGGTAACAGGAGCCATCAGAGCGGTATCAATCACTTTCATGACCTCTTACAGCTCAGTCCCCGATTTCCACAACAGTCAAACAGCCAATCATCCAGCGGCCAATCCCACTCCAACAAAACAGCATGAGATACGTCACTAACCAGGCATTTTAATCATCTTACAACAGCACGAATTATATTTTATCCACTTTCTATCTTCTTAATCTCATCTACAGCAGTCAAGCACTCGTAAGTGACAGAACTGTCATTCGCCGTCGGGTTGCTTACATAACGTGCTCAAAGTTAAAACTAAACAGCTGAACAATTCCTAACCTAATCAACAAAGCAAATTTATCTTAGTCCGATCTAAGTCCATTATCAGCATGACGCTAACAACAGCTGCTCAGTTGTAATGGAAATCTTAATTACACACATTAATTATGCTGGGATGAACGCGAGAGAAATGATATATAAACCATTATCATCAAAATAAATTGAAGCATGCAAGACGTAATGGACTCTTGCACTACATGCAGAAACGTGCCGTACTTTAAGTTGAATTTGTATTACATAGACCCCCGCGGAGCAGACAAAAGGCTCTCTGAAGACTTCAGGCCCGAGCTTTGTTTCTATCAGTCCTCACCTTCGCCCGTGATGGGATTTTTATCTGGAGGCCTGAGGGAGGGATCTGTTTGAATAGAATGTGGACAGGTTCCTGAGATAGCCTGCTATTACCACCACCCAGCGCCACAACAACCATCAATCTCCGCAAGTTTCTCTGTTTACACGCAGGACAGCACAACAGTCATGAGTCATTGCCGCTTACGATGCAGTTAGAGTGAAATGATGTTTCCCCACCTCCTCCGCCCGTCGCCCCGGACACTCCTAATCAAGCTCAGCGGCGAATGTACCGTCAGTGACAGCAGTATCTCGCAGACGTTGTGAGGAAGAGCCGATACCCAACCAGTTATTACACCCAACATTGTTCTCCCTGATTGCAATCACATGTCCTGTCTTTGTCTCTCACAAGCTCCAAGGCTCAAAGATCTCCGTGATTTGCCGCTTCTTTACAGACTGTCGGACACACCAAGCCTGTCTGATTTCCCACTCTGGCTGCACTGCCATGCCAATTCATTTTCTATGACAGCAGAAGATTGCTGGGTCTCTTCAATGTAACCCTGATGAGAAGGGTTAGTGGGTGTGAACCTTCAGGGAGGTTTTTTTTATTTTTGGTCCTAATTCTGACAGAATTTGAACAGTGCACACAACAATGCAACCCCCATACAAAATCCTGCACTTACACATTTCTCTGGCTGGAACTACGGAATCCATACGGGAAAAAAATAAGCTCCAGCATGTAAAGAATAGACAAGATTTAATGAAGAAAAAGCAAAAAAAAAGCAGATATTTCTCCAGCTCTTAGTCACTCACGCAAAAACACATTGATGCAGACACCCCAACGCTGCATCCCACTGAGCAGTAGATTACCATTACTTCACAAGGAAGGAAGGAACATGTTGCCAGGATTTTAATTAATTTCGTTTACTAACGTCGGGAATGCCATGCTGGTTCCGTTGGCAATCCACCATACAATAATCATGTCAGAAATCTGACAAGTCAAGCGGAAACAAAGCTCTGTGGGAAATGAGAGATTGGCAAATGTCAACAGAGCACAGACGTCTAGCTTACATCAAATCAAAAATGAATCAAAATAAAGAAGATTGTAGAACCAAGTAGTTCAGCAATTTTTAGGTCCTTCTTGTGCCTGATGGTTCCAATGCCCCTCTCAAGCATTCATTGTACTCAGTGTTTCCCACAGGATATTGTGAGACGGTGGTCGGCGGACCCTCTGTGTATACTATGCAACAGTAAATGACGGGCATGTCGAGAAAGAAACCAGCAAATTGGGGAAACTCTCACGAGATGGTTAAGGTTAGACATTGATCTTGAATAATTAAAGGTCCCATATTGTGCTCATTTTAAGGTTCATACTTGTATTTTGTGTTTCTACTAGAACATGTTTACGTGTGGTAATGTTAAAAAAAACTTTATTTTCTTCATACTGTTGGCCTGAATATGCCTGTATTTACCCTCCGTCTTAAACGCTTCGTTTAGCATATTCCGACGGAATTGCAACGGAATTGCAAAAGGATTGCATTGCTAGGCAACAGTTTGGGTCCGTGTGTACTTCCTGTCAGCTGATGACATACACTGAAACCAGTAATAAACTGGGACACATTTAGAATGTTCATGTTTAAAACTGCGTAAAGGGTTTACATATTGTATATTTGTGACATCACAAATGGACAGAAATTCTGACACCTTGTTTCAAATGCAGAGTTTCTGAATACGGGCTGTGTGTATTTCCCTGTGGATTAAGCGTTTTGACACTTTAACAGTATTTATATAGGACTTAAGCCTGCTTTATAATAAAAAAAACATGAAAATCTCACTTTTTTATAATATGTCCCCTTTAAGTTTAGGATAGGTCGCAGCAGACCCCGACCACAATGTCCACGGCTGGTGTGAAGCTCTCGGCTAGAGCAGCGAGCCACCTTCACCCTGGGTCTTTGCACGCTGGGTGTGGCGCACCGCCACGGAGAGGTCGCACAAATGACTCCTCCCACACCGAGCTGCCGTTCCTGATCTGTAGCTTTGCTGCTGGGCGCTGATGTTACAATGGAATGTACAATTGACTTTCACTACTTGGCAACATATACGTTCTTTGGTCCAACTAGCTAACTGTAACCTAAGCTAAGATAAGGTTAGCTGTGCGGCATGGATCTTGGCGTTGGTTGCTCCATAACGTTAGCTGATGGAGTTATTTGCAAACGGCAAGCCAGTTAGTATCATGGAGCCAATGGTCCAAATAAAATACAGGAACATTACAGATAGTAACTGTAATCTAAATATGATTTATGATTGTAATGTAATGTCACTGTTTTGGCCACCTACAGAGCAAGCGTGAGCAACAGGATTATAAAAGGATTTTCTGAAAGTTACGATAAACCCACATAAATAGAATGCTCCAGGGATGATGTATTTTTGTAGGCCAACTAGGAAGTCAGCATCGCCCTGGTTCCCTCGACATTGGATTTTGGATTATTACAGAAAATAAGCTCTGTGGCAAACAAACGTTTATGATACTTACACGTTTTGTTCAGAAACTCAGATAATCTTCACAAATTAAACCTACTTTTATGATTTTTGAAGTGTGAATGCAATCGCCAGAAGTAAAAAGCTAACGTTAGGCTACAATGACACATAAAGGCTTCAAAATTCCTGAGAGTGGTATTTATTGCTGTATTTTATCTCATAGAACAAAACTTTAAAATCTCTTCAGCTTGTGTTAACCACAGACCTTATTTCAGGCATCTAACTAAAAACCCATTAAAAAAAAAAACATTGACTTCCAGACGAGGGAACCGGAAGTGCTAAAATGCAACTCATTTCTGGGTTTTAGGACTCCTGTAGCACTCTATTGCATGTCTTGTGAGGAAGCTATGGTAAACAGAGTAAAATGTGACTTTTGTCATTGTTAAATGTCCACTGAATTCAGTTAAAATCACACAGACCTCCCCATTATCTACAGGGAATTGTGTTTCAAATTTTTACACATTATTGGAAACTCAATTGTTTTCTCAGTGGAAACATCTTAATCTTTATCTCTGTGAGAGGTTTTTGTTGCTCTAAATATATCCCATCATAAATGACTTTTGTACATTATGTATCTTGGCTTCGCTAATTGCTGTGGTTTGTTCACAGCAGGAAGAGGACTGAAAGCCAGCGCACCACTGCTTTTTTAAATCACTCCAGGCAACGACTGCGGCTCATTATGCAGAAGGAAAGCAAATCATTTCTAATGATTTTCTAAAACAAAACTGACACCGAGCATGATCGCATTATTTTTAGGTTTCCACTCACCGTCTTAGATTTCAACTGGCTCCTCTACCACTGCTCTAATTTATGGCTGTAATTAACGGTGATCACGTTAACTGTAACAAATAAACTCTGCTGCCCACAACTCGTCAACACCTTATCATGGAACTTTTAGGTTTCTGCATTTATTTTCAGCATCTCAGTGAGTTTGTTCTGAGTTGCAGCAAAATCATTTGCCTGCATTATACACAATCCAGTTTATTTGTCCGTTTCACATAAAAAATTCACATTTACGGTAACTGCTGTCACATACTCTACTACTATTCGTCATATTATGAACTCAGTCAAGCAATCGGAGAGTGCAAAATTGGCTTTTAAAGAATGAAATAAACATGAACTGAGCCATTAATCGGGACAATGTTGGCAAAGTACTTCAGTGACACTAAAGTACTCGCTCCTTGATTTGTCGCCATACACCGCTGCTGTTCTCCTGCTGTTGACTTTAAATCTTAGGGAGCTTTTGTTTAGACGTCAAACGGATCCAGAGAGATCTTCCTGGTTTGTTATAAAGAAAGCCGTAATGAAGAGCTAGTTTGCTTTAAATCTCTAAATAAATGGGTTTAAAAGTCAGTAAAGTCATTGCTTCTTCATGCTTATCGACTTCACTAAACTTCTGTGCAAAAGACCCAAGATAATTGTATTTTTAATGGGGCTGTCTTCATAAATAAAGGTTAAAGAAAGGTTAAACAAAAGTAATCTAACAAACTTATTATCATTTCACCAGAGGGACGCTCCATTTCGCAATGTCCTGAGAAACTGTCACAGTGTGATAGACTAATTTTCCCCCGCTGATTCTTTTTCCCCTCCCCTGTTACTATTTTTGAGAGCTGTCCCATCTGGCTGCTCTTCACAACAATATTGCCCAATGAACTTTCATTTCCTCTCTTGTTAAATAGAAATGAATCTGCTCTCCATCACAGGTGGGAGGTGCACTTAATTGACTCGTGTTAACATCTCTCCATGCCTTGTACACCTGGTGTCGTTCTATATGCACATTTCATCAATGCATTTTATTCCAATCTGGTGATTTGAAAGTTAACCCACTGGTGGACTATCAGAACACATCAGCATAGCGCTCTGGCTTCACATTTGCATGGAAGCTGGAATTATTTGGCTCAAAGATATTTATATACTAGAGCTGTCAAATTTAACGCGGTAATGACACGTTAACGCAAATTTGTTTTAACGCCACTAATGTCTCTGACGCATTAATGCTACATCCGCTTTTTAGGATGTGGCGGGCTCATTTTTAAAGCAAGAGTGAAGATACTGGCATCATGTGAAACTAGGAAAAAAAGTGATTGATTGGTACCAACCATGTTATACCAGCTTTTTGCAAAGGAGGCTAAATAATGCTCCAAACTAAACTCAATTTTTACAAGGAAAAACTGTCATGAAAATGTTTGTTTTGTGTTGTTGATAGATTTCCAATAATATATATATATTTGCATGAAGTAAGCATATTTGCCCACTCCGTTGTTGATAAGAGTATTAAATACTTACTACCCTAGAAGGTATATTTAGAACAGATACAAAATGTGTGATTCATTTCCGATTAATTGCGATTAACTATGGACAATCATGCGATTAATCGTGATTAAATATTTCAATTGATTGACAGCCCTATAGAAAACCTAATGAATCCATGTCCTACTAGCTTGTCGAGAAGGAGGCTAAATAATGCTCCAAACTTACGCAAAATTATGGGTACCCACAAGTCTGCCCTTTACAGAAATGCCCCCTTGATAGTCTGTGATATCTATCTATGATAATCACATGTAGTTTTGGGCAAGCACATCAGCACACTGACAGCTGTGGTTGCCTGTTGAGTTTGCCATGTAACAACTTGAGCATATTTTGTTATGCTAAATGCAGTACCTGTGAGGGTTTCTTGACAATATTTGTCATTGTTTTGTGTTGTTAATTGATTTATTATAATAAATATATACATTTCCATAAAGCAAACATATGTACCCATTCCCATGTTGATAAGAGTATTAAATACTTGACAAATCTCCCTTCAAGGTACATTTGTAACAGATAAAACATGCGATTAATCGCGATTAACTATTTGAATCGTTTGACAGCCCTAATTTAAACGTGTTATATTACACAAGCTGGATGTCGGTAATAAATATCTGAACAAACACAAAGTTGCAGACCGGTGGTCATGATGTCAATGTGATTTATAGTTTGTGATGTGTTAAAGTGCAGAAAGGACCTCCAAAGCTCCACATAGGGCAAACAAAATGAGATGACTTGGAGGGGGGAGTCTAATTTGTCTTCCAGTGCTCTGAAAAGCTAAGGCTGTATAAATGAGAGGGGAAGAGAAAAAAAAAACCTCTAACGTTCATTTTTGATTGGCTATCTCTATATCACGGGTCCTCAAACTGAACGTCAATTCCATCTCATCTATTGCCTGACAGAACTTAAATTGGATCCCAAAGAGAATAACATGATAGAAATGAAATCAACATTTCCATTTTTCTGCTTTTCTCAGACACCTATCATAGTTGTTGATTCAATGACTTAGGAAGTATTTCATTTAAAATTGCAGGAATACAGTTGGAAAACTTTTCAAAACCGAAATTCAAACAGAAATGTCATGTGCTCGGCAGTTATTCACGGCTGTTATCTCAAATGTCTGACAATGTCTGAGTCCAGCTGGAAAGGCTCATCACTTTCTTGCTTGTGTGCCGCATACCAAATATTTACTATTCTTTCCTTCGGCTTCCCTCCTGTAAGGACATTATAACAACCTGGCAATTCCTCTGGAACAAGCACCACTTTATGTAGATTCCAGGTAATTTTAATAAACTGTAGTGCAGAGCCATGACAATTACTGCACAATGCAAGAGGACCTGATTTATATTAAAGGATCCCCTTATTTCCTACCCAATTAACCTTGGGCTAATGCTAATTTAAGCCTTCAGTGCCCACAAGATACTTCCTGGAAATGATGGGTAAACAGAGGAGGGCCGGGAGCATAAAACTGTAAAGATTCAAGACTAAAGAAATATGCAAATGCAGTTTTTAAAGCCCCTGAGTATACAGTGTTCTGTAATATACATCTCAGGCATGGAGAAGAAATGAGCATATGCATGAGTCTATTGCCCACCCCTACAATGATCTAGAAGTGGATGTGGACCCTATATATCATTATATGGACAACGCAATTTGTTCTAGGCCTTCATCAGGTACTGTATTTACTAAATACTACTGGAATATACTGTGAGCCATATAACATTCACAACTGATAGTTGAATGGATAACATAATGTGAGTTAGTGCCATAGAGCTCTGCTGTAAAACGACTAAAAATACAAAAGAAATAAGCCACACTGTTCTCCTGGATGACATGTGGCACTGTAGTTTATTCTAAGTCAATTCCACATACACCGTCCTGCTGCCGCAAATACTCACAAGGAAAACCAAATGTGTGTTAATCCGCAGATGAAAATAGTCCTCAACAAATGCACTATTTTGCTCCTATTTGTTTGCATTTTTTTTTTTTTTTAAAAAAAGGCTCAGTGGCAAAGACATTTGAAAGCTTTCTGTCTGCAGTAAGAGCCGGTGGACTTGAGGGTGAATTCCAGGGTAGGGAGGGAAATCAGAAAGAATTGAGAGACAGATTAACACATTGTTGGTTCTAGTCTTGTCATGGTATTTGTTGACAGTAAGACATTCGAAATTTAGAATAGCTCCTGCCTTGCATAAATATCTTTTATACGTTTGGTCTCAGGTATATTTAAATGAATCATAATTTATACCAGATTTACTGAAATGCTGTAGTTCTACTCTTTTAGGTACAGTATAAACTAATTACAATTGTTCTGATACCGATACAAGTATCAAAAATGTGTTAGATACTGCCCAAAGTTTGGTATCGGGTATCGCCGTAGTTGCCGTAGTGTTGTCAGTAGTTGCCATTGGCAACTACTGATTTAGAGCAGCGAAGAAGAACTGATTGGAGGTAGTTTGTCACATAACGATAGCAAACAACAGCAGTGCAGTGCTGGTGGAGAGTGTAACGGTAACGGTAGTCAGAGCGAGGAAAATGTCGGCCATTTGGCAACATTTCACAGTGGAAAACCAAACAAGTAAAACGGCGATATGTCCAGTATGAAAGGTTCCGTTTGGAGGGGTGGCAGTACCTTAGAAGGATGAGTGAATACTGCACTAAGCAGGACAAATTAGCACACAAGCTGTCCACTGAGGAGACAGCTAAGAGAATACACAATTATTATTTAATCCTAGCTTCATTTATTTATGATCTGACAAAACTGACAAACTGAATAATAAAAGGAAGTTCTATTGCATTCATTCTCCCTATGGATTTGTTCATGTTTTACAAACAATACACATGGAGCTTATTAAACAGCTGGAACAACAGCTGTTTAATAATAATAATAATAATAATAACTATAAAAAATGTTATCACGCTGGTATTGGAACAAATTGTATTGGAACATCTCTAAAACTTATTTTTAAATATTTGTTAATAAGTATAAACTCCATTTGGCAAGTAGATCATGTTGGTTAAGGAAATTAATAGATTTCAGTGATGCTTAATAAAACTGCCTGAACCTTTTAAGGTGGTTAGAGGTATTTTTCCCCACACTTCCTGCGTGGTTCATATTATTCTCATGTTAAGATACTGGGGCTCACAACATTTTGGGAGGCCAAGTTAAAAGAAGCCAATGCTGACTGCCCGCTGAGCTAATATATATACCGCCTCGTGTCAAGTTGCGTAAATCACAGGGGGAATCATTAAGATGGTTTAAGTAGTTCACTGTGTGCTCTGTGATTATGATCTGAAAACAAGCCATGTGGCGGGTGGATTATTATGGTCCAGTGGTGTTTTTAGATCAGGAGGAGGCGAGTGAGAGAGAGAGAGGCAGACACAGAGAGAGAGAGAGAGGGAGAGAGAGAGAGAGAGAGAGAGAGAGAGAGAGAGAGACAGAGAGAGAGAGAGAGAGAGAGAGAGAGAGAGAGACCTGCAACTTAAGCCTTTGATCATCTCAGATGCTGAGTGTAGTGATTTACTGCACACAGCAACTCTTTGAAGGCCCCCTGCTGAAGCAATGGGCCCGGTCAGTCCTCTGAGCTTATTTATTTATTCATCTCTCCGGACCCACACAAGATGATATTCATGATTCGTGAGATTTAGATACACTCTTAAACCATCTTTTAGGAGATTCAGCAGCATCAGGGACAGCTGTTGTTCAAATAACTGATAAGTGAAACTTCAAACGTGGTACAAGAATGTTAATACGAGACATAATCGTTTTAAGTTATAAAATAAAAATGCCAAACATTGTGGGCTCCGGGTTCTACAATAGGAGTTTATGGAGATTTTCTCTCTTCTATCATATATTCTATACGATATTCAGAGCATTAATAAAGCAGCAAACAACAACTTGCTATGTAAAGATATAGAGGAGCAATGTCTACCTGAGCAGAGAATGAAGTCACTCTCCCTCTGTGTGTGTTGTAATCCGAGCTTCTCCATGCTTTGTTTGTCGACTGACATGCTTTTAGTGCATGCTTGAGCATGTGAGTGTGCCCCACTGGCTCGCTCACGGCCATCGCTCTGCACAGCGATTACAGCTGATACAGCCCAGTAGCACAGCAGTTCATGAAATACGCAATTTAATGTATTGTTTTGTGTACATAGACATGAATTTCTAATTTTTTTCATAATGGTCAGCACAAAACCAATTTATATATAATCCACTTAATTGTATACCGGAAAGTATAGAGAGCGGCGTAAGGAGGAGGTCGGGGTGGACGGGAGAAACCCCAAGTCAAAGTTGATTTATTTGTCATGTAACTTCCGTATTTAAATTACGCCACTTCTGGTGTTATTTTAACCCAAATTGTGATCTTTTCCTAAACCTAAGTAAGTAACCTAAGTAGTTGTGTTGCCTAATCCTAACCAAGTTGATCTTTTCCTAAACCCAACTAAGTAGTTCTATTTTGAAAAGACTGGAAATACTCGGAAATTGACACGTGCGCCATGTGTTGCTGGACCTTCGTAGGAAAACACGTTGTTGAAAGGCGTGCTGAGCAAAAAAAAAAAGGAAATTTGTGTCAATGTACAGAAATAAAATAGATTACATTTTGAGACTATTTCACAAACTGCCGTGAGACTGTGTTGGCTGATAACGCCGTCCTGACTGACAGCACCATTGCGTAAGCGTAGCGCCCACCCTACGGTTCCCCCCGTGGTTAACACTGTTAGCTCTGTCAGCAGTGTTTGCTGTTGTTTTCACTGTTAGCGCTGTTAGCCCCAATAGCAATAATATTTAGCACCTTTAACCTGTCGTTCATACAATATAAGCAACTGAAAGATGACTAGGGCTCTGGGAACTTTCAATGGACACATGTCCTTACTTTGTTAATCAAACAATTGATCGGTTACCCAAAATATAACTGATAGACTAATGAATATGAAACAATAAATGTTGAGGGTTCTAAAAAGAAAATGTATAAAGTTAGAGCATTTTCATTTGGACCCATGAGATGATTAGTGAGATATCACAAAGCCAGTCTGTTATCAAGATTTAGTTCGCATTCTAAACGTGATTGTCTGCTGCCTCCAGAGATAAAGTCAAAGGTGATGTAATCTTGTCCATGTCGGTGCATTCTGTCAAATCAGTACAAAATTAGAATTTACTTCAGATCCAGACTTTCATGCTTTTTTTTCACATCCAGCTGAAGGCCAAGAAGCCACAGCAAACGATGAGAGCACTAATGACAAAGATCTCCCTCAAGTAAGAAAATAACGTTTGGCTCGCCTTACGCTCATTACAGTAAGGAATTATATTAAGGATGATAGTATCATAGTGATCTCAAATTGACACATTTTATGGAACAGTGAGAGCTGATCTGCATGATGATAAATGTGCTAATATTAGTGTGAAGTAATGATTCTTGCAACCTCTCAAGCTGCTTGCTGGATTTTCTAGGAGATGAAAAGCAGCTTCCTTAGAAGTCTCTAGCTTTGAAAGATGGATGTCTTGTTCCCTCAGTGACATGTTATACAACATCTATTGGCCAAGGCATGTTCCTTATGCCAGGGGGTTCTCTCAAACTTTTTTGGGCCAGGGACCCATTACAGGGGAGACAATTTTCCAAGGACCCCCTCTTAATCGTAACACTGATAAAGCATAATGCTTACTTCTAGAGTAGCAAGCGATACCAATACCAGTATCGGAAATGCGTCCGATACTGCCCCAAATTTGGTATTGGGGTATCGGAAAGTATGCCAGTCTGTGCACCAATCCAATACCATAATTTGTTAACCCAGAAAAAATTCAATAATTCTTCTTCGCCACTCCAAAACAGCAGCCTTCACTGTGCTGTCGCCCTGGATGTATCATGGCTGCTACTGGCATTTAGAGCAGCGAAGAAGAACTGATTGCAGGTAGTTTGCTCAAATGCTGGCATTGTACCCTAGTAGGGTGTGTAACTATCCCACCCTTCAGGACAAATTAGCACACAGGCTGTCCACTGAGGAGACAGCTAAGAGAATATGCAATTGTTATTTATTCCTATAGCTTCAATTATTTATGTTCTCTGTAATTGACAAACTGAATAATAAAATAAAGTATGATTATTTTATTTATCACGCTGGTATCGGATTGGTACTCAGTATCAGAATCTGTATCGGGAAGGAAAAAATGGTATCAGAAAATCTCTATACTCACTACCATTTCCTACTCTAAGGGTGTTTTTATATGGGTACGATTAAGATTGACCTCCCCCTCTCCGTTCAGCTTTCACATTAGTAAAGTTGTTCCGTACTTGAGTACATTTGCGTCATCATCCACGTGTATTTGTTTATGTTGAGATGAGGGATGCACCAATACCAGTCCGATACTGTGCTCATGTACTCGTACTCGCAAAACGGCACCGATACAATGGCACCGATACCACTTTACGGCAGCGCAACGTTAACCTCTCGTCACCATCTTTCGGGTTCTCACGTTCCACCTCCCCGTCGATGCAGGCGAGACGGGCCGGTGGTGCGCCCGACCCCGCTGTGCCAGGATCCCACCTCTGCCGGCACGCACTGGCCCTCGTTTTCATTGCGCCACTAGGTTTTGCTTGTTCCCTCTGACTCTGACTCGCGGTCGCGGCGCACCGACTCGTATGCGGGACTCCCCAGCCTGCCGTGTGTCGCTCACACCCTCCAGCTGGCTGTTAACGAGGGTTTTTTGGCATAGAGAAGTACTCGTATCAATGTTCAGAATCAGCGAGTACCCAAATGCAAGTACTTGTACTCGTACTCGTTCTGAAAAAAAGTGGTATCGGTGCATCCCTAGTTGAGATCAGCTGTTCAGACTTTCAGTAAGTGCTTCAACTTAAAGGTCCAATATGATAAAAAGTGAGATTTTCATATTTTTTTTACTATAAAGCAGGCTTAAGTCCTATATAAATACTGTGAAAGTATCGAAACACTACATCCACAGGGAAATACACACAGCCCGTATTCGAAAACTCTGTCACTTGTCAGGATTTTTGTCCATTTGTGATGTCACAAATATACAATATTTAGACCATTACACAGTTTTAAACGTAAACAATCTAAATGTGTCCCAGTTTTTTCCTGGTTTCAGTGTATGTGAATAACATATACTGACAGGAAGAATACATGGACCCATCCGTCAAAATGTGCTAAAACGGAGCGTTTCAGACAGAGGGTAAATACAGGCATATTCAGGCTGACAGTATGAGGAAAATAAAGGTTTTTTTGAACATTACAGCAAGTAAACATCTTCTAGTAAAAACACAAAATACAAGTATGAACCTGAAAATGATCACGATATGGGACTTTTAAAAATAATGACCTTCTTGCTGTGTGTCACAAACATATCAGAGTTTCTATTGGCAAAGCTAACGTGGGATGGAGTAATGGACACAATATGCTTGTTTTATTGGTGCAAATGCTCCCCATCTGTAGGTATGCAATTTTTAATGATACAGCACAATTTTCATAATGTATAGCTAATTATTTTGAGGACCCCCTAACAGAGTGCCACAGACCCCTGGAGGGGCCCCCGGACCCCACTTTGAGAACCCCTGTTTTATACAACCATAGATTAAAGAAGGCTTTGGTTGGTTGTAGACCAAGAACTTCCATTATGAGACTGAAGCATGTGCTTGCATACTATGCACTACATACTCAACATGTGTACTGTCCTCCATCATACTTTTGTGTGAATAAATAGTAGTATGTATCTTTTCGGACGTACTGAGCAGTAATTAACGTCATCATAACGTCAGCGGTGGAGAGGGTGGACACCTTTAAATACCTGGGTGTCAACATCCATAAGAACTTGACACGGGCCACCCACACCACCGCTGTAGTCAGGAAGGCCCAACAGACACTGTGCACTCTGAGGCGCCTAAGGACTTTTAGACTGAAACCACAAATCCTCAGGGACTTCTACCGGGGCACCATAGAGAGCCTCCTGACAGGCTGCTTCACCACCTTGTACGGCAACTGCACCAACGTGGACCGTAAGGCGTGGGAAGGGTGGTGTGCTCGGCCCAACACATCACCGGGTGCGAGCTGCCCGGCCTGCAGGAGCTGTATACCCAGCGGGGCCTCAGGAAGTCCCTGAGGGTCATGAAGGACACCACACACCCCCACAACAGCCTGTTCTCCCTCCTGCCCTCTGGTAGAAGATACAGGACCCCCAGGACTCTCACCAGCAGACTGAGAAACTGTTTTTTCCCCCAGGCCATTAGGCTCTAAACAGATAAATCATACAACTCTCTCCCTTACAAAAAGTGCAATAAAAAAGTGCAATACTTCAATCAATGCAATATGTGCCATACACATTACCATATACCAAGTACTTCCTTTATTATTATACTGTATATTATTTGTAAATACACTATTATTTTTATTTCTATTTTATTATTTTTTGCTACTTAACGTACTGTATATGTGTATATGTACTTGTATAACCGGTGTGACAATAAACATCTTAAATCTTGAATCACTTCCTGTGAGCCTCCTTGACAGTTGGAGACATGTAACCATGGTAGTGAACGTTGTCGTCCCTAACGCATTGCATTGTGGGATATTTATGCCGCCGTAGTGTCCAGTTTTGCATACTGTAATATTTCACCAGAAATAGACTCATGTAATATTGGTTTCATACTAAGGTTTCGGACATACTAAGATATCTCACATACTTAGCGTACTAAATAGCATGTTACTAGGGAATTTTGGACGCAACCACGAAGTCTACAAAGCATCCACATTATAAAACCATTGGAACATTTGAAAATCAACACCTGGAGTTCCTCTGTTCTCACTTTCCTCAGGAGTTTGTGCTCTCTAACACAACTTAGGAGGCACGTTCTCCACAAGGACACGAGTATCGCTAATTACCTTTTATATCTTGAACAGTGGGCTGCACAAGAACCTATTCCAATTAATTTAATCACCATTAAAGTACTATTAGAAGACTTGAGGGCTCTGCAGGGAACATACCTTTATAACAGTGAAGTCCTTTAACTTGATTAGATTTGATTTATTGAAATCATCAAGTTAATGATGGATTGCGCACTCTTGAGAGTCTGGAACCAAAACCACGGCTCGTGTTAGAAACGGGTGTGAGCTACTGTACCTTAAAGGTCCCATATCGTGCTCATTTTCAGGTTCTTACTTGTATTTTGTGTTTCTACTAGAACATGTTAACATGCTGTAATGTTAAAAAAAAGAACTTTATTTTCCTCATACAGTCTGCCTGAATATACCTGTATTTACCCTCTGTCTGAAACGCTCCATTTTAGTGCATTTCAACAGAATTACGTTGCTAGGCAACAGTTTTGGTCCATGTTTACTTCGTGTCAGCTGATGTTATTTACATACACTGCAACAGGAAATAAACTGTGACACATTTAGAATGTTTACGTTTAAAACCGTGTAATGGTCTAAATATTGTGACATCAAAAATGGACAGAAATCCTAACGACTTGTTTCAAACGCACAATTTCTAAATACGGGCTGTGTGTATTTATCTGTGGATTGAGCGTTTTGATACTTTCACATACAGCACTTAAACCTGCTTTATAATATAAAAGACATGAAAATCTCATTTTTTACAATATGGGACTTTAAATTCCGCTTGAAGAATATGGCCTCTTGTCTTGCATTGCCCTTTAGTAAACACAAGAGCTTGCATCAACATGTTAAAACTGTAACACCTCCCTCAAGTATGCAAGCATTGTCTATGCCTTTTTCCTTTGTGGATGCCCTGCAGTGTTTGTGGATTGTACTTTCAGCTAGCACAAAGCTCAGCAGGCAAACGCATGAGGCTGTTAATAAAGGAACCGGAGAACAGCGAGCATGCTGCAGTATGGGAATGCTCCAAGACATCTTTTCATGGCCTAAGCCTCTTGTCTCTAATCTATCCCACTTGATGTGTAGGTGTGTATGGGTGTGAAATATGCTTTCCTTCCATAGCAAGGATTCCACATTGTTCTTGCCAACAGGAAGGACAAAATGTTTGGCAAGATTTGGCACGATTTTCTAAAAGCCAAGCACCTACAAAGCAGATTCAAAAGAAGGAGAATAAAGAGCAGTGTTGCTCTGAGCATTCAGCGGCTTTGTACGCACCACGACATCATCATTTCGTGGTTATGAACAATTATGTCAGTCACAATACAGACGCGAGTAGATGTCACGACCCATAGATGATTGCTCTGTCCCCGGGGGAAGCCTTCAGGAACCAGACAAAAGTCGTTACTTTGCGTTTTCTTTTCAACAAAATAAAATACCACACTTCACATGACCGGTGTATATTCCTCAGATACAGTATACTGTATGTATTTACACGAACCACACATAATAATGTCTCTCCTCAAATATGTCCAGTAGAATTAGTTACTGTATATTGAGGTGATGAAACCACAATGAAATAGCTTTAACGGCATAAAATGTGAAGCCTCCTACTGAGAAAAAATAAGCCTCTCAGCAGGTGATTCTCTCAATTTTTGTAATCCACATTTTCAGATGCTGCCAAAATACTTCAGAACAATGTTCATGGAAACCCACGCTGGGAGATTTTTAATTTATAACCTTGAATTATAAATATCCTGTTATTTATAATTAACATGTATCTTTGGATTACTTTTGCTCGGGTAACAATGCTTGCATGGATGAAGGCGACATCGGCCCAAAAGGGTTAATTTAACAAATTAATAGCAGAAATTAATGCTTGTTTTTCATTCAAAGCCAGAGTTACAGAGGCTCCACAGGTCAGCCAGTGAGCGCGTGTGCAGGTAATGATGTCGATACTTCATTTAGCAAATGTATGAATTCCTATGCATCAATTGGATTGCTCTTTGCGCTACTGTATTCTGCCGGTACAACTGTATTTTATTAAAATATATCTTGTTTATAGGCTACATATCTACAGACTATCAGACTGGTTATGCTAAGTGCATAATTATCATACTGTCGGAGATGTATCTGTGTTTTTGTTCCGCTGCTTTGCGTGGAGCTGACATCTGACCGTCTGCCTGCTCTCTGTCCTCCCCGGCTCTCTGGAGTGCTGTATTTCACTGTTGTCAGGCAAAACCAGCGGTGCCGGTGGCGTGGAGGTCCCCGGGGACCGCTGGCACAATAAACTTTTATTTTGATGTTAATACAATGTACCAGAATTTACAAATATGTAGGATATTACCACTGACATTCATGTAATATTACGTCACAGCGTCTGCTGTATTAGCCGTGTGTTTACTACGTGTATATTTGCATATAGAGCGTGGAAGTGAGATCGGATCACAAGTGGCCACTGAAGATGCATGTGGAGACGCATTCTAATGCCAGGTTCGAACAGACGTACTTAAAGCTGTCCACATGTGATCTGATCACTGAGGACGCATCTTAATACCAGGTCTGAACAGGGCCTTTGAGATCATTTTGCATCTCTTTGCAGTTGTTTTGTTTTTCTTTGTGTCGTTTTCTGTCCTATTGTCCTTGTTTTGTGTCTCTTTGTGATCATTTTGTGTCTCTTCATAGTTGTTTTGTTTCTCTTTGTAGTAATTTTGCATGTTTGTAGGTGTAAGTTTGCATCTCGTGGTAGTTTTGTGTCTTACTGTCCTCATTTTGTGTCTCTTTGTTTTGTTTCTATTTATAGTCATTTTGCATCTGTTTGTAGGTGTACGTTTGCATCTCTTTGCGGTAATTTTGTGCCTCGTTGTGGTCCTTTTGTTTCTTTGTGATAATTTTGCATCTCTTCGTAGTTGTTCGACTGACTTTCCAACAAGAAATGTGAATTAACTTTAAACAGAGGCTCAAGGGGGTCCCTTTACCCCCTTGAGCCCCTCGGACTGTGCCTGGTAGGCCAGTTCAGTAATCCATCCATATTAACAATCTTATGTTTTAAAGTGTTAAATAGCCTTTAACATAGTTAAATAGTTAAATAGCCTTTAACACTTTAATAGCCACGTTTTTTTCTCTACGCTAACTTTTACGACAATTTGTACCTTCTCAAGTTGGGAAATGGAAACTAAAATTTATGCTGTGAAATGCTCACTGAAGAAACATTGCATGTTCAATTGTAATGCCATTTACACTGTCTTTCACAGTAATAAGCCTCAGTGTTCAGTGTCTGAACAAATGAGATTCACAGTGCTGTATTAGATAAGGTTAAATGAAATCCATACATCACATTGCTGCTTCTGCCGGGCTCCTGAGAAGAAAAATCTAATATTGTTTGTGGGAATTAATGCTCCTTTGTGGGTAAATCTGTAGAGTGTTATTGAATGTTTGTTTGCTGGCTTTCTACTCTATCCATTTTCCTAAACCATATATAACCCATGTGTATAATGCAATGGAAGGATGCAGATCACCTGCAGACGCCATCAACAACTACAACACAGCCAAGTCAAGAGTTGAGTAAAGGGTTGCCTGATGTAAGCACTGAACTGATGAATGGTGCTGAAATCACGTATTCCTCCGTTACCAACCACAACCCCTGAATCTGCTTGGTCATCCCTAAAATGCAGCGCTATGGTTGGTCAGTTATAATACAATTTGAACCCAAGCTCTATGAAGGTGCAAACTTATACTACAGTTTTAAGTAAGAAAATGTAATTATAGTTATGTAATGTAAAATGAACATAATCACCTCTTTTGTATGCATCAGCATTCATGGCTGAAAAAGTTCTTCCACTTATTTTCTTGTCCATTACCACAGCAGGCAATGTGTCCATTAACAACCACCAATACTGCTGAAATGCCCTTGAGCAATACACCAATGCACCTATGCCCATATTACTGACTGTAAATTTGAGACAGACAGGAGTAGGTGGTCCACGCTGAGGTATAATAATAGAAAGTCCCCAGTGTGTAGGCGGGTGGTGTAACGCAAGAGGTGCAAAGAGCTGAGATTTAATGATGATGGAGATTCATTTCATGTGCTCAGACGGTGTTCAGGAAGGTTTTAAAGACAGATGCTCTTGTTCAAGAGTTCATAAAAAGGAGAAGAAATGTATTAAATGTAAAGTTTTCTTATTGCCAAATACAATTAGAATACTGTATGTTTATTATTCTAATGCCCTTTTTTCACTATGCCCCGTGACCCCTTTTATTCAGAACGATAGGTTAGGACAGCATCTATGAGCACTGATATACCTAAGGCCGCACTAATCAGTATTGTTATATTAACAATGGACTAGGGCTGTCAAAATGACCAAAATTGACGTTCAAATATCATAACCAACCAACATCGCCCAAAAAAAAACAACAACAGGCGATGTACTCAGCCAATCGTCTATTGCCGATACATTCGTCCAGCACCTAACTGGCCTGAAAGTCATTTCCAGTAAATATCACAATTAGGGATGCACCGATACCAGTATTGGGTATTGGGTCCGATACTGTGCTCATATACTCGTACTCGCAAAACAGCTCCGATACAACGACACCGATAACACTTTATGATGGCATGACGTTAACCTCTTGTCACCATCTTTCGGGTCCTCGTGCTCCACCTCCCCGACGGTGCGAGCGAGACGGTGGTGCGCCCGACCCCGCTGGGCCAGGATCCCACCTAAGCCAGCGCGCGCCGGCCCTCACTTTCATTGCGCCACAGGGTTTTGCTTGCACCCTCTGACTTGCGCGCGCGTTAGACTCCTTGGTCCGTGTTTCAAGACGGGTCGGGTGGGTTGCCGACATCGCTGCAGACTTCTGACGTCTTTTACGTGGGGCACATGGGCGGAGCCCCGCGCTTGCGGCACAACGTGGTCGGGGCGCACTGAGGACAGTCCGCCCCGGATGACAGTCACACCGGGAGCAGGGAGCCCTGGCGGGGAGAGAAGGCGCAGCGAGCACTTTGTCCACGGTGCGGTGAGGTCCGGGTGGGGAGCGCTGTAAAGCTGCGGCCGCGAGCCACCTTCACCCCAAGCCTTTCCAAGCTGACCTAGAGCCGGTCGCGGCGCACCGCCTCGCGTGCGGTACTCCCCAGCATGCCGTGTGTCGCTCACACCCTTTTGAATTATTCCTCATTCAGCTTGACGTAATGTTACATTTCATTTTCAGTTAATGAAAGTGACGTTGTGTGACTCCCATCGTGCGGTGCATTCAATGCAAGCAAGGCAGATGGCTGCAGTAGTTCAGCTTTTTTTTCCACAATTGGGTATTCATTTTCATATTCAAATATTTGTCTTTCTTACTATTTAAAGGGACTGTTTGTAAGAATCAGAAATGTCTTGTTAACAGCGACACCTGTGGCCGTTAAGTCAACGAAAGTCAGCGTCCTGTTGATCGCGCTTGTGCTCGCTCTACATAGACATGAACGAGCATCGCTCAACACAGTGAGGAGACACACGTCAGCTAAAAGCACAATATCACTCTATATTTCAGCTGCTTGGCAGTAATGTTAGCTGACCAGACCAAGGTCTCTCCATGAATCAATGCTGATCCTAGTGTTGGCTTTTCCTGCTTCAGCCTTCCGACCGCTGCCGGACGGAACAGGGGAGACACCGGAGTTTTGGTCAGAGATGATAACGTTTCTCTCTGCGGAGCCCCGTCACTTCACAAGACACGGGAAACCTCTGTTAGTCTGGAGAAGCTGCAGCAGTTATTCTTCTGCAGTGTGGAGTGTGCGCGCAAGCACGTGAGAGTGAAGTGAAAGAGGGAGAACGAGCGCAGTGTGTGAGTGAAGGCAGGCAGGCAGAGGAGCAGAGTACAGCAGAGACTCCAGTCCTGGAGACCAAAGCTACGGTCTCCTCCACGTCCTCCGACCGTGGCCAACACTGTTTAACAGACGGGCTTCACTAGATAGAACTTTGCGGTTTTGGTGCTTCTGTGTAGTTTGTAGACACACGCGAGCGCACATGGGACACCGACCCGCAATGATTTATACGTGTAAGAAGTTACAAACAGTCCCCTTAAATATACTGTATACATTTGAATGTAGAATATTCATTGATAGCCCTACAATAGACTATTTCACAGTGTGCAATGTGAAAAGGTGTTGCACATAGTGACAAGGGAGATTATCACCCAGCTCAACTCTATGGAGTGTTTCAGAGTCTCCCAGCTCATTGTTTTGGTTTTACAGCCTGCAACTTCACTATTTATTGTCAGCATAGCTTAAACTGTGCATCACAATCTGGCTACAATGCATATCCTATGTTCCTTGATCCGCATAATGCAATGAAGCTCACGAGACCGTACAGTAAAAGGATGTGAAATGGGGTAGCAGCAGCAGACCCCCACAACACTATAAAGAGAAACTAGTAGAGCGTGTTGTTGTTTTTCTGCTGTGACCTTATTAACAATGGTAACCTTTGGCCCTCGTCTGCTACTGAGTGGATCATTTTTTAATCCTCCAGGTACTGTAAACACAAAGTATGCATGCAAGTATGTAAATAATGGTGTTGACATTGTAGCTGCAACGTGCTGTTAAAAGCAAGTACGTTATGTTAAGAATTTTTCTGAGTCATGTTGTTTGTTGATGCCCCATTCTTAACCCACTTAACACTCCCGGACAGGATTCTGTCTTTCAGAGGTTGTAGCAAGCTGAGATTTCAAGATAGAGTAAAGATGCAGGTATCATATGAAACTAAAACCTAAGGAATCCATTGTTACCAAACATGTTATGTTTGGGAAGAATGCTAAATAACACTACAAAGTTAGGCTACATTTTGTTGAGGAAAAACTGGCATGGTGATTTTCAAAGGGGTCCCTTGACCTCTGACCTCAAGATACGTGAATGAAAATGGGTTCTATGGGTACCCACGAGTCTCCCCTTTACAGACATGCCCATTGGCATTACATAAATTGGGTATCACTGCAAAGCTGAGACTCTTGTGGATCCAATGATTGTATGACTGTATTCATGTGTGATGTTAGTCCCCACAGGAGTTATTTCATCTAGTAAGACCATTTTCTTTTAAACTGTATAAAATGACCTGTGGTGACCTCTAGGATAATCACAGCCTCATGGAACTTTACAACCACAAACTAGAGACCTAGAGCATTCAGAGGATGGATGGCTTTCCTAGGTATATTGACAATAACGGGATTTCTGAGCAGTTTACACAACAGAAGTGCTCGCCATCCAATCTTCAAAAACTGTGATTCTTGCAGAAATCTCCAAATGTCTAAAGTTTTTGATCCCAAATCACAGCATGGCTTTTTCTATGGTGTTCCTCAAGGTCTTGGTGTCTTAATGTGGTATTTTGGAGGGATGAGATATGAGACATAATAGAGCATGGGAATGGCCATCATATACTTTTATCATCATGTTCTTATACACTATCACAATTAATATTAATTCATTCATTCATTTATTGATCATTTTTTATTTCTGATTTAAGACTAGAACAACTTGGCACACAGTGGTGAGCTGCCTCTCAAATGAATCTTCAGGTTCCCAGCTTTCAGAGGATGTCCTCCCCCTGTCCTCCACCACTACGCCTTTAAATAAAGAGGGCAGAACGGTAAGAGGTTAATGTGTCTCCACAGTTGTTTGGTTCATTTATGCCACAAGTGGTGAAACCAAAGACAAATCTTCATACTGGACAATAAAGTTCCCAACTAAATGTCCCGATATAAAGAATAAATAAATGAAAGGAAAAACAACTCACAATTCCTTCATTGTGGCATGAATAAAAAAGAATACAAATATTGAATTTATATTGTATAACAATGGACATGTTTGATATGAAAACAATGTGATTTTCCAACAGTTTCCTCTCAACGTGTCCGTGTAACTAAGTATGTAAACCCTATCAGAGCTGGTATGGCTTACACAATGATATCTGGCTCAATCTATGCGGCGGCACAGAATTTTCCTGTCTGTTTTCATCAGTGGTGTCGACGTGACAGGCAAAAGCAAATTTGGCAGGCTGACTCACGCAGGAGCCGAGGGGGGGGGCTGGTTGCAAGGTTAATTGGCAATGGGAATAATTGGCCACCGGGCTCAATTTGTCTGATGGGAGGAATTGGAAACCAATCTTACTGTCTGTTTGGAAGCATTCCATGCAACTCTTCAATGGAGGCATCTTTATCTGATGCTCTCTGCTTGAGCTGCATCCTCCTCTCTCATCACACTCGCTGCGAACGGTCGTGCTGGCGCAGATCTGTAAACAACTGGGACATTCTGACAGCAGCAGTGTTGGTTATCAATATTTTTAAATGTTCCATTTGTCCTTATGTGCACACAGCAAAAGGAAATTAAAAAACGTGGTTCTATGCTTCCCGCTACCCAAACAGGATGTGAAAAAAAAATGATGGATGGAGAGCATGTACTTGAAATAAATTAATTCAGTCATTAAAGATCTGATTCATTAAAACCAAATGTAACAGAAAAAACACAATTAAAATACAAGTTTCTACATAACAAGTATGTTTGCTGGTATGGGTTATATTACTATAAACCCCACTGATGATGCATTTTATATTGGACTGATGCAGGAACACTCTATGAAGGGGTGTGTTCGATAAAGTAAGAAATAGTGTGGGTTTTTCCTGCAGACCCTCTCCATCCCAGCTGCTTGCTAAGCACAGCCTTGTCTCGAGGGCATGGTGTGCCTGCCTCTCTGTTGATGGCTATTTGTATCCACAAAGAGGGGATCAACAGAATCAGCGTGTGAAATAGATTTTTCTCTCAGACGACATGTAAATGAACTTTCCAATGATTTTCGACTCAAAGCCGATGATGCAAATTTAACGGCGTTTGGTCTTGTTTTTATACTCTAATTCTACTCAGACTGCCTGATGTGGTGACGCTGGCCAGACTGCGTTTCTTGACATGAAATGGAAAAAAAAAATGTTGAGATTAAAATGATGTCTATTTTTTAAAATCAAAATTGATGTATTGTTATGATATTGGAATATCATTTGATGCTTGAATGATCAGATGATTTTTAAATGTTAAATACCAAAATAACATGTTAAATGACTAGGGATGCATCGATTGCGAAATTCTGGGCCAATACCGATGTTTAAAATAACAATTTGGCTGATAGATGATATTTTTGTTTATTTTGTTTTTGCTGTTTTTTATTCCCCTTTTGTGCCAGAGAAACAAAGACATATTCATTATGAAAAACAAATAATACTAATAACTGAGCTGCTTTGAAGTTATTCTGCATTACAGTACACTGTCTTTGAATGAGCACAAATTCAATCATACAAGTGTATGAAACAACCTTTAATATAACCTTCTTTCACATGAAAAATATCCTTTTCAAATAACTGCTTGAATAGCCTTTTAGCTGCTGTACAGCTACATACTCAATGAGATGAATCTTACAGTACTTGAGCAGCCCAACAAAAATATTTGTTTTGTGAAACATAAAAGGTAAATGTAAAAGTGATTAGAAACATAAGCAGAGAACGATGCCATCCGTGATCGATTAACTAGTGGACTAGTGGTGACAGAATGCCGATGAAGAGCTCCACTCTGCTGGTGCGGCCTCGGGTAAATCGGTGCACCCCATAAATGATAAATATTTAGAGAGACTATATATCATAAATCTCAAATATTGAATCTTTGATGTTCAGAGGATCCTTATGTCTAAAGCTCTTGACAGGCTAAACTCTGTTGTATTACTATTGTTGCTAGACTGGGGTTCCCCAGGGATCCTCAAGAAGCCCCCAGGGGGATTTAACAACAAAATGAGAAATATATATATTTTCCTTATCAATCAAAAATAGTGTATGGCCTAACTCTCTTTGGTTTAGTAAAGAAAACAGCTTCACTGTACTGTGTATAAGACACATCTGTTCTTTCAGCATCTTATTGGTATTTTATGGATAAAGTTTTACAACAAGATTTCTGTCGTGCCAGGCATTTTATTGCATTCCCTTTTCATATAAGGTTTAATAGCAGGAGATTATTATACAGTCAAGGATTTTATTTAGAAGCTAACAGGTGGCACCAATGCCCACTCAGTGAAAATATGTCTTCCCTTCAAAGGGAGTCATGACATTGACTACCATCTGCATGATAAGAGCTCACTGCACCGACAGTTTTTCATTTCACTAACTGCCTTTATTCATTTGACTCATTTCATTTAAAGGGGACATATTATGCTGATGTTCAGGTTCATACTTGTATTTTGTGTTTCTACTAGAACATGTTTGCATGCTGTAATGTTAAAAAACACCTTTATTTTCCTCATACTGTCTGCCTGAATATACCTGTATTCATCCTCTGTCTGAAACGCTCTGTTTTAGTGCATTTCAACGGAATTACGTTGCAAGGCAACAGCTTGGGTCCATGTTTACTTCTTGTCAGCTGATGTCAATTACATACACTGCAACCGGAAATAAACTGTGACACATTTAGAATGTTTACGTTTAAAACCATGTAATGGTCTAAAAATTGTATATTTGTGACATCACAAATGGACAGAAATCCTGATGGCTTGTTTCAAACGCACAATTTCTGAATATGGGCTCTGTTTATTTCTCCATATATTGAACGTTTCAATACTTTCACAGTATATATATGGCACTTAAACCTGCTTTATACTATAACAGACATGACAATGTCACTTTTTACAATATGGAACCTTTAAGAACTAACTACTATTTCACCGACATTATTATAATTTGTCCATAATAGTAAGCAGCTATAATTTAGAAAAAAAAATTAAGGGACCCAAAATACTGTAATAACATAATATCTCATCATCACATATAAAGGCGGTTTCGCTTGATCACATTAAAAGAAAAACCTGCTTGACTTGTTTGACAAGAAAGCTTGTCATGAGTGAACAATATCTGTCATTGTTTTGTGTTGTTAATTGATTTCCAATATTAAATATATATATACATTTGCATAAAGCAAGCATAA
>CAKAOI010044029.1:0-16825 GCA_916701655.1 Sebastiscus albofasciatus | reverse complement strand
CATCTGCTTCAAGGTTGGACGTGTTGTGCGTTCAGAGATGGTATTCTGCATACCTTGGTTGTAACGAGTGGTTATTTGAGTGACTGTTGCCTTTCTATCATCTCCAACCACTCTGCCCATTCTCCTCTGACCTCTGACATCAACAAGGCATTTCCGTCCACACATCTGCCGCTCACTGGATATGTTCTCTTGTTGGGACCATTCTCTGTAAACCCTAGAGATGGTTGTGGTGAAAATCCCAGTAGATCAGCAGTTTAATACTCAGACCAGCCCGTCTGGCACCAACAACCATGCCACGTTCAAAGTCACTTAAATCCCCTTTCTTCCCCATTCTGATGCTCGGTTTGAACTTCAGCAAGTCGTCTTCACCACGTCTAGATGACGTAATGCGTTGAGTTGCTGCCATGTGATTGGCTGATTAGCTATTTGTGTTAACAAGCAAATGAACAGGTGTGCCTAATAAAGTGGCCGGTGAGTGTATATTGCCCCATTGTGTCAAAGTTGTTGAATAACCTGATGTATTACGTACTGTCTTGTCTGACCTGTTATGTGTTGTTTCACTAAATAAAGAAAAGAAGAATTGAAGCTCTTTGACAGGGGGTAGGCCTACTGCAGCACAGCTGGAAGTGAATATTATGATTTATGGTTTAGGGTAAATTCTCCTCTCCAAGAGCTTCTTCTCTAAATGTATCATCATCATCATCATCATCATCAGATCAACATTTGCTAAAATGTTATTTGATTTTGTCACTTTGTCTCAATGAAAACCAGCAACTCTCAATAAGAAGTAAAGCAGGAGAAATGGATTGAGCAGGAGGAGTTTTCCATCTTCCATCTATCTAAGCCTGTTCACATTTCCTTGCCTCTCCCTCCTCTAAACATGTCGAGCCATCCGTTTTATTCAGGCTGGGAGAAAAGACCAGTAAATAGAAGAGGAGGAGGAGAGGAAGAAGAGGGCAGTGGAAGTGGATAGTGTTGTAAACACAATCTGGCATCCCACTCCGATTGCATTCCTCCATTTTAAATACCTGCTGGCTGAGCTGCCTGCCTGTCTTCAGGCCAGGTGTGTGTGTGTGTGTGTGTGTGTGTGTGTGTGTGTGTGTGTGTGCGTACGTGCGTACATGAGTGGATGTGACTGAGATAGATGACCAGTGGCAAATAGAGCTATTCCTCACAGCCAACAGAGTGAGCAAGGCCACCGGCCACACAGCAGGGTAGTGTACACTCTCTTCCATGTCAACACTGTGTGTGTGTGTGTGTGTGTGTGTGTGTGTGTAAATGATAAGGTATGTGTGTTTGCTATGTGAGTACACTCAGATCACTGGATCCTCTGGAGGCCTGGATAATTATTTACAATCACCACAATCCAGCTACTATCTGTCTAACACAAGCACATACATGTTTCTATACAATATCAGGACTTTTGAATCAAACGTGACAAACTGGGACGTGCCTTTCCCAAGGTCCTAGAGACCTGGGAGTCAAAGTGTTTCTGAGCCATGCTTCTACGAATACATCCATCTGTTGAGAATTTGTCTAAGGCTATATTTACACACACACACACACACACACACACACACACACACACACACACACACACCTAACTCTCTGGATGCTGTCCATTCTCAGTCTCTTAAGGCTGGTATGGTCCCACTATAACCAGTCCATGGTTTTATTCAATAGGTAAAAGTGTTCAATCAATTCAGACAGCTGTGTGTGAACACCAGACCAAATCCACCGACAGCATCCTATGGAAGAGGTCAGAGGTCATGGACCAGGATTCAGTGGACGTCTTAGCATCTTTCTTTAGACCCCCATGCCTGGTTAATGCTCACGTCTTCAAACTCCACACCCCCAGTTTGTAACGGAGGCTTTTTAGTAAAAAAAAAGGTCTGAAGCCCAGTCTAAGATATCCCTGATGACATCATCATTAAGTGAGTAATAAGTATTGAGTAATTTATTATATTGTTGAAGTACCTTCCCCATCCCTCCTCCTCTCTAACGGGCTCTTTGTCTTTAGTGTTAACAACTTCTCACTGTGGTCCATTTCACTCATGATTCCCATTGATTGTGACTATTAGCTCAAAGTACACACACCTCTGCCAGTTGGAGCCAGCTCACCTGAACCTGGAGTGACAGGAAATCGTAGGATGTCAGGAGAAGTCAACAGTAATTGTCAGTAATTCCCCCCACTAATTGCCTGAAGCTCACTAAAGAACACATTCAGCAGTTATCGCCATTCAATTATATCCAATTATGAATAAATTATAGAGCAAACAGAGCTGATGAGACTTTTATTTTCTCCCTCCTCTTGGTGTTGGATTGGTAAATTGGAAAATGGACCAGGTGGGTTTTGGATGGAGCTCCAGCAGTTTGAAGACAAACATGAATGCGTCGCCCTCAGAGTATAAAGTGGTCAAAGTGGAGCAAAGAGGAAAAGAGAGATTTAACAGTCATTTAAATCCATTATTAACTTGTAGGTTCAACAGACTGAGCTTTTTTCATAAACGGGAAGTGTAAGCGGGCGGTAAACTGCAGCATGGAGGAAGTGGCAGTGGTGCGATGAACATGACTGATGGCGGACTGTCTATGCGTGTGTTTGTGCATCTCTTAATAACGACGCCGCGAGATGGCTGACACATCTCCTCTGCCTCTGAAGAGACCATTTTAGTGGGGATTTATTTTGTGGAATGAATTACCCAGTATAATTAAAGACCTTAATCTCTTTTTTCCCCTCAACAAAACAATTTTGTTCAAACCCAGAGAAGCAATCCAAAATTAATTTACCGCACCACTGAGTAGTATTAATGCTTTGCCAGTCCCTCTCCCCTCAGCCACCCGTCCACATCCTCATCTCTTACACGGGTTATGTGATATGAGACGATAGGCTGTGTGTTGTAACGTGGGATGTTCCCCATGTAATCATCAGGAGCAGAACAATACACAGAAGACGGCGGGTATTAGCACTAATAGACTGTCCTCCGGGGGACCTCAGCTATTGTCTGTCCTCTGTGTGTGTTTGTGGAGCTTCAGTCAGTCTTGTGGTCGGGCTCATAAAAGAGACATACTGTACCATGCTGCCTTACTATGTTACTCAGACAGTTATAATGCTTTAAGCTGTATTGTTTTCTAATGTATCACTCAGTGAATGAGTTGATTATTCAATCAGTCTATTCAAGGATTTTCTTATGCTTTGACTTATGCTCACCTACACATCACAAAAGATCACCATATGGACATAAAGATGAGATGATACTTTAGTGCATTAAGATCATTGAGTGTGTGTGTGTGTGTGTGTGTGTGTGTGTGTTTGCTGAAGTCACAAATGCTTAACCCACGCCTGTCTCTTGTTTTCACATATGAACACATTTTTGATGTTGTATTCTGACAGCAGTTATGTCAGTTTAACTTCAAGTTGTTTTAGTCTCACATGAGAATGTTTGTTAATGTTTTATTGCTCCAATGTTGATATCGGACCATTCTGCAAAAACTTGGATTATGTTCACTGCCAACATGTTTTAAATTCTTACTTTCTACAATATCTGTCTATGATATGTGAAAGTTAAGGAAAGATTGTGGTTATAGCGGAACGGAAATTTCAGGTTTGTGATGGTACTGCACTACACGCCTATCCACCACCGAAACCCCACACCCTTACCTTCCCTCTCTCTACATAAAGGGCTCACTGGCACTGAATGTTGGCGCTTGGCTTTCACAGCAAAAAGACAATTTACTGATGTAAAATGTTTTATGTAAGGGATAATGTATGTGCATAATAAAAAAAATATTTAAGCCATTTTCCTGAGTTGCAATTGTTCAATTCAATTCAATTCAATTTATTTTTTATATAGCGTCAAATCGTAAACAGAAGTTATCTCAAGACGCTTTATATATAAAGCAGGTCTTAGACAGTACACCATAGTTTAGAGACCCAACAAGATCCACCAAGCGCGCCGTGGCCAGGAAAAACTCCCCGTTTAGTGGGAGGCTGGTTGGGGGGATAGATAGATAGATAGAGAGAGAGAGAGAGAGAGAGAGAGAGAGAGAAGCAACCACAATAATAGCACAGCAGCTGTAATAACTAATACAAGTAGGACTAATAACACAAAACCAATAGTAGTGGATGTAAAAGAGTGATGATATAACTATCGGAATTGATATCATTGGGTTGTCCTCAGATGGGCTTTCAAGCGGAGCTTCCGGCTATCTCAGTCCATCATACATCTGGCTAGCTAAGTAAACACACCACAAGCAAGCGTCTTGTCTTTGTGATTTTGTCAAAATCATGACGAATGTAGAGGAGATACTTTATCGCCCTGCTAAAAAACTCTGCAGTGTGGGAATTCTTCGGGTTGTGCAAGAAAAATGAAGTCCTTCTTGATACTGCTCCAGTGTTCAGGGAATGTGGAGCTACAGTGTTAGCCAAAGGAGGCAATACTTCAAAATTGCTGCATAGTCACCTTCTCAATCATCATGCTGAACATTTCACCACCTAGCTAAACATGTCAGTTGAGTTATATGAGTACAACGTTAGCATATTTTAGCTGTTGGGGACGCAGATAGGAGCTAGTCTAGTTATTAGAAAATATTAAAGATAATTATCAATATTAATAAAATTTATATTAATAAATTATCAATATATATTAATAATAACAGGGCACCAAATTATATTGGTACATAAGCTCAAAAGTCATTAAAATGGCTATCAAAAGTAAATAATAATTATTCAAATAATTATTAATTATATTAAATCATCCTCAGGGCACCACTCTTTAACCAAATAAAGTTAAAGATGTATTTTAAGTGATTGTGTAATTTTTTTTAATGATATTTCGATAATATCGTTATCGTGATATTTTTTGCCATGATAATTGTATTGAGAAAAATTTATATAGTAGACAGCCCTAGTACATGATTAGTGAATATGATATCTAGAGTATGCATGTTGATCAGTTCTGTTTGTTAAATTTTACATCAAACATTATATAAAATATTAAGGTGCTGACTTTCCACCAAAATCCAGACATAATCAGTTTGTAGTCAGCTGAGACACTTAAGTGAAGCCTCGACTGAATTCAGATTTGATCTAATTCTTTCTGTTTGTTACAAGCAAATATTTATCTTCTATAATATGAGAAATGGCTGGAATTGGTTTTAATCATGGATGTATAAAGAGAACTGGATCCAGCGTTGGAGGCTCTCGTTCATTCCTCTGAGAGCGTCTCAGTGGAGCATGAAGCCAAAATGGCTCGACTACTGAGTGATAAAGTACCCGGATCATCCGGTGATCTTCCTCATCCATTGGGCCCATAGAGCAGGCGCACTAACGTTTCCTTTAACTCCTCCTCCCAGCCCTCGCTCCTTTAACTCCTCCTCCCAGCCCATGCTCCAGTCTTGTTTTGGGTCTCATTCAGATGAACGGAGGAAGGGAAATAACTCGGGATTGAGCTATTAGTGCATTTTACAACTTTGAGGACCTAATGATTTAGATAAGGGCTATTAGAGTGTTTGTCTCTTTCCCAAAGTAAGTCTATGGGAAAAAGTATTTTTGGTGACGGAAACGGACGTTGTAGTACCAATGTTTGGCCACTATGAAAATGGACATCAAAGCCCGGCACTCTTCCTGAGGGCTTAGTTTTAATAGAGTAATTTTATTAACTTCCACTGTTAGGGTTAGGGTTGGGGTTAGGGGTTAGGGGTTAGGGGTTAGGGTTAGAAATATGTGGAAATAAACAGCAGAACTCCATCGTTCCACAGGGTGGAGCTGTAACACAAAGCAGAGCAGAAAGATCTACTTAAATGTGTTAATCTACAGTTATGTTGTCATAAACTGAACTATTCTGCAGAGGCACTTTGGGTTCAGAATATATGAATGAATAAAAAAAGGACAAAATAAGATGCAGGTCCAGGTAGTGAACCTCTGTGGATCATCAGGACACGGCTGATCCTCACAACACATCCACTTTTCTGATCACTAACTCTGACAGAGACCACGGCTTCCATCTGATGAGAGAAGAAGAGAACAGAAGTCATGAATCAGTGTTTACAGAGACTCCCTTCATCAGCTGTCAGTCACTGATGCAGCACACAGTTCATTTATAAAACTATCATCGGTAAAACCAACCTCCATATCTCTGCTTACTACTCAATATCTCCAACATCAACCACAATTTATGTTCTAGCAAATTAATCAGTATGGTCGTTCCTAAAGTCTGCACCTCCTCTGGTCCTCACTCATTCCAGTGTGCTGCTCCTAGTGACTGGAACAAGTTAATAAAGACACTAAACCTCCACACCCTCATCCCGTTACCCTCCTTAAGTAGCTCTTTGGGCAGACCACATCACGGTTACTAAATGTAACCATGGTTCTATGAAATAAGAGCCAGAGATCTGATGCTTCAGTCAGACTCATCTCAGAGCTGTGACAGAGATGAACTGATCAATGAGAGAACAAAGACTTTCTGATCAGATCTGATGGTACGACAGTTTGATGGATGAGGACCGCTGTCTCTATACATGATGTGATGCTGTCAGCTATAATCCAGCTTTATTTCCTGAAGACATGAACACAACAACAACAACATCTTCTTCACATCAACTCTAACACATGATCACAACAAGCTTCTGGCTGATCTGATTGGCTGACTGTTCTCTCTCTCTCTCTCTCTCTCTCTCTCTCTCTCTCTCTCTCTCTCTCTCTCTCTGTGTCACCGTTCACCTCTCACAGCTTACCTGAGGAAACACATCACAACAATACTGCTGAAACCAACATGGACCGACTCCAACCCTCTACTGACCTCAGAGTCTCCAGTCTTTAGTGCAGACTCTCCAGAAAACCACACAGGAGCTTCACTCCTGAATCCTGCAGCTTGTTGTCACTCAGCTGCAGCTGTCTCAGATGGGAGGGGTTGGACTTCAGAGCTGAGGCCAGAGAAGCACAGCTGATCTCTGACAAACTACAGCGTCTCAATCTGAATAAAGAATAAATGATGTAAGTTTAGAAGACAACGTTCCTGCTTGAAATCATTCAATGTTTAATAATGTGTTCAGAGTTGAAGAAGGTTCAGAACGTAGAAGTTTAGAACATGTAAACTTCAAACACCTGAAGCCAACAGGATGCAGGTTAAAAACTGTAAAAAAGCTGTCATTAATATTAATGACAACGTGCTGCTACTTCAATAAAGACGTAGTGACTTCACCTCTTAAACTCTGACAGCTCCACCAGGGGATCCATCTACACAAACTCATGTTGAGCAGCCAAACACAAATAAGAACCACAGAAACTGATTCAAGATTCAACTGAAGATCTCAAAGTTTCTGAAGATGTCAAATATGTCAGGATGGATTGTGGGGAAATGTGAACAAAAGAAATATAAGATAAGACATCTATAATATATATTTTAGGAATAGTGGAGTCATAAAATCAAAGCATCTTCAGTTTAAACTCTTCAGTCAGTATAAGCATCATATAGCTTCAAAAAAAACAAATACTGAATATATTTGTTATTGTCTGATTGCTGAAATAGAGATTATTTATTTATTCTTTATATTCATGTATTTTTTGTTATCATTTCTTGGAGAAAAAGAAACATGATGGAAGTCAAGTATTGGGATATATTAAGGTTTTAAATATGTATCTCAACATTGCTCTGCTACAGTCAATGGACTAAACCACTGAAGAAGAAAATGGACTTTAGCATTAAAAAACTCAGTGTGGATCAGTATAATATCAGCCTTATGTCTGCAGTTTAGTGTCACCACAACTTTCACATCATATTAATCTCAGTACACAAGTAAAAAATGGTGTCTGACCTCAGAGTCTCCAGTCTACAGTGTGGACTCTCCAGAAAACCACACAATAGCTTTACTCCTGAATCCTTCAGCTTGTTGTTACTCAGATCTAGATCTCTCAGATGGGAGGGGTTGGACTTCAGAGCTGAGACCAGAGGAGCACAGCTGATCTCTGACAAACTGCAGCTCCTCAATCTGAATAGAAAATAAATGATGAAGATAAAAATCACTTTATAATCCAATCAGAAGTGTTCAGGTTTTAAATGTGTAGCTCAACATCACTATGTCCTAATCAATGATATTTCCCTAAAATGAGTAGAGTGACTTTGTAAGTTGTGTTATTGTGGATCATCATAATGTCAGCCTTCTATAGATCATCCAAATGTCACCACAACATTCATACACCTATTCATGTCAACACATCAATAACATGCTGCTGATCTCTGTCAAGTCTGGAATTAGAAGATCAATATCAAATCAGACTTGTTGGACTTCATTACTTCATTTATTAGATGCCCTTCTTCTCACTATATCTGGTAGCTTAGTAGGTTTATGTCATTTACAGGAAAGGTCCACATTTGTTCAAGTGTGTCTATAAACAACAGCCACATGTCATATGTACATTAAAAGAGTTATTGGTGGCAGTAATCATTCCTCCTGTGAATTGGTCCCTTCATAAACAACTACACTGTAAGAAATGACTTCATAAGTTCAACTGAAACTTATATGAAGATTCAGCAGTCTGAGTCCGACAAATCAAATGAGTGTTTACCAAAGTTACAGACTGCTTAGTACCAAATTCCCTTTTTGTGTTATTATTCCTCCTGCAGCTCAACAAGGAAACTGTCAAACACAACATACTTACTGGTTACATACTAAGGCTGGGCAATATATCCGTATTATATCGATATCGTGATATGAGACGAGATATCATCTTAGATTTTTGATATTGTAATGTCATGATATGGCATAAGTGTTGTCTTTTCCTGGTTTTAAAGGCTACATTACAGTAAAGTGATATAATTATCTGAACTTACCAGACTGTTCTAGCTGTTCTATTATTTGTCATTTACACTTAGTCATGAGATCCACATTGCTGATGATTATTTATCAAAAATCTCATTGTGTACATATTTTGTAAAAGCACCAATTGTCAATCCTACAATATCGTTGCAACATCGATATTGAAGTATTTGGTCAAAAATATTGTGGTATTTGATTTTCTCCAAGTCACCCAGCCCTAATACATCTAACTCAGACTGCTGAAGCCTTAGATTAGTTTAAGATCAACTTTACAAGTAATTTTACATAAAACAAGACTGTGGATTTAGTCCTCATCTCGTAACACTCAGGTTATACGGGGATTGCTTCACAGACAGAAGGAATGATGACAGACATCGATAACTCTTTGAATGTACATATGAACATGTGAGTATTGTATTGAGATAGACGTGAAACAAGACTCGGTCAAAACCGAGTATATGGAGTGTAAGAAATGTTATAAATGAAGTTGCAAGAATAGTTTTTTCCACATATATGTTAATGTTTGATTGAAAGACAACTTATAATGAAGCAAATGTCATTCAGTAATAGTAAATGGAAACATATATTACTTAGTCAGTATACTATACATTTTATACAAGGTGAATAGGTATTAACATGACAAACGCAATGTTGAAAGTATTTCAGATTTTTATTAAAGCAAATGTATCAAAAGCATTCATCATATAAATGGTGAGTAACATTATATACATACAAAATAGGATAATTAATAATGATGTTGGTTAATGATAGGCCACATTAAAGATTATGTAGTTGGGTTGTTTGGAACAGGGTTAAGTTCATGAAGTAGAAAGATAATGAAATGGTAATGAAATTTTAATGTCAGGCTCCCTCCAACAATGTTTACAAAAATATTTATGAAAAAAAAATAAATCCCACAAGCAAAATGAGAGAGCAAGACATAAGATCTAAAATAGTGGAAAAGTAAAAGGTTTGAGACACGACAAATGCCTTGGTACCATCTTCTCTTCATGTTCCATGTGTTGATAAGTTTGGGTTGTGTTCCTTTATATAAAGAGGATCCTGCAGTATGGTAATCCATTCTGAGCTGTAAAGACAGAAAAAAGCAAACGAGTACCAGGAAGAAAGACACATGTAAAACAACTTATGTTAACAAAGACAGGCTGTTGATCTTTGTACAATTTTTTGAAAAGTTTTTTTTTATTTTTAGTGTAATGGAAATTGGTTCATGATCTGAGTAGTAGCAAGTTTTGACCGATATGTTTTTGCAGTCAACTTGTGGTGTCAGTCTTAAGTACATTTGGTCAAGGCATCTACCGTCCATGTGTGTAGATGTAGGAGGGACTACTGCTGGATGGAATTGATGGTTTTCTAGTAGTTTTTTGACTGGATGATTTGGGTGGTTTCTTTGACAGAAGTTCATGTCTCCCATTACACTGTGGGCTTTTGAATAGTCCTGGATGAAATTATTGGAGGTATTTAAGAAATGTGTATTAGCATCTGTAGATCTGTACACATTAGTTACAATCAGGACATTTGAGGTGATGGAGGTTATTTGTAATTTGTCTTCTGTAGCTTGGTTTAACAAGACAAACTCTGGTGGAAAGTAGGTTGCAATGCCCTTTCCACGGCCTGCACCATTGAAGTGTTCTTTGTGGTTTAGTCTATAACGGTCTGTGTGATAAACAGTGTTTTGGACCCAGGTTTCCCGTAACAGAATGAGCTGTGCAGACATGACTTCATAATCAGCTCTTATATGGTCAATGTGAGCTGCTAGTGACTGGATGTTCAAAGAGGTTATTTTGTTAATTGACAGCGAAGTTTGTTGTGGTTTGCTAATGTCCATGTGTTCCAATCTAGCCGGTTCATCAATTGCATCTGGCCATGGTATGGAGAGTTGCGACAAGCATTGTACCCGTGAGAGCATTACATATATCATATATTAAATATATAGGTGGACTTTTGGACTCTGGCTGAGGTCTGTGCTTTGGTTTGCACTGTTTTCTTCTGCGTTGTTGCTCGTGCAGCCAATGCACTCTCAGTGGAACAGGATTGACAGGCACGTGTAATACAAAGTAGGATGCCTGCTATATCAAATTTGCCAGCATGTCCATCCCATAGTCATCACTAAGGTGAACACCATCCTGACACCACAGTTGCCTGTATTAAAAACCAAAATTGTGTAAGTATCAGTATGTAACAAATATTAATCACAGCATCAAATTATATATATATATGTCACAAGACTGAATGTGTTCCAACATATTTTGCATACCTATCACAAAGTGGAAAGAAAGCTTCTGTTAAGATGTAGCGGATATTGAGCTGAGCAGCCACCCGATGGTATTCTTCTTTAAGATGAAGTTGGTACTCCAGTGGAATGTCTCCATGACGAATGGGAAAATCCAACACAAAAAGCTGTAAAGAAAAACAAGTGTTACGTTACAGCAGACACAAGTGTGCACTCTCAAAATGTGAGGGTGTATACAATTATGACACATTGGATTAAAAAGCCTACCTGGGGCCAGCGATACAAAGCAGCTTGTAGAAGAGACCTAAAATCTTTTGCGGCCATCTCAATGGTGGGACTGGACTTCAAGTTGTTACTTGGTGCAAGTAGGCAAACAACATCAGGAGTAAGAGGAGGGTCAGCAGCATCGCATAGTTCCCTTCGCAAAGCATCAGCGTCTTCTCCAGGTGTAGACATGAAGCCAAAGCTGAACCGGCCCCCTGGCATGGTAACAAAGCCGTCCACAAATGATCTCAAATGTGAGGCACCAATGACGAGGACAAACTGAAATAGAAGACCACATGTTTTTCACTAATGCCTAAAAATACTAAAACACCACACTTGACAGACAAATAATCAAGTATCTCTAGTGTCAGAGAACAATATTTTCTTACCTCTTTTTCATGGGATTTCATTTTGCCTGGGTAAACAGTCTTGTGCGCTTAACCACTGATTTCAGACAAATGCCACTGCAGGACCTTATGGCGCAACCCATACAATGCCATGTCTGTAAAAAACAAACAAAAAATACACATAAAAAAAATGCATCAGGCTTGTGGTGACTAACACCAACTTACAATGCTCTGCTCTTGCTAGAGCCAAGTCGTATTGTGCAGTGGACGCTAGTCTAGTAGTAATGTATGCCGGATCAGGCAATAATCGGGCTGATATTGTTGGTCTGACCCTGCCATAATACAGTTTAATGCAACTGAAAATACCTAAGTTTTGGAAACACAGCACGGTCATATTCTTAGCTGCTCGTCATAACGACGCAGCATAAACCAAAATACTGTAACACATTACAAAGCAACAACATAACGTAAATTAAACAAACATAAACAATAGCACATGCACAACTACTGCTTTCAAAACCTCATACTATACTAGTAGTACGTACTGATTTGCCCAAAATGTAGCATGTAGTACGCGAACAAAAGCAAAATCTACGGTACGCCAAAAATACTCAGATGACGTACTAATGTGGAAAAAATCTCCAGTATGCATCGGACCAGTCTGTCTTGCCTTGCCTACTGTATCTCACAAAGCAAAGCGCTGGAACGGTACAGGCTACGGTCACAAAAACAGCAGCCAAAAACTACTTGTTTTCTATATTTTTCGTAGCTATTTTATCACTAAATTCACTTCTGAAAGTTTTTGAGGCGAGAAATCAACTGTGTAGATTTTGAATCTTTAGTTTTACGATATTAGATGGCGAATCGACCATTTGCTCAAGCGTTTTCAGAGTTTAGAAGCTCCACAAACTGCCGTAACAGCTAGCTAGCGCCTGCAGGGATGGCAACCTCTCCAGCCGGGCAGTCACCGGCACAGCTCGCGTAGAACCACAACCTAGGTGATACCAAACATGTAACAGGTACTATCCAGAACTTTTGCTAATGAAAAACAAAAAATAAAACATGGTTCCAAGCGAGTAAATTAGCTAGAGCCGAGCTGTAAAGTGCTGTGGACGCTAGTCTAGTAGTAATGTAACAACATTTCACTTACCTTGAAATGACTGATAAAATGATCAGGTGTATGAATTCAGAAGTCTTGAAGAAGTCTTGAGTCCCCAGGCAATAATAACGTTATCCAAGAGCAGTGGGCTCTCCCGTTCTTCGCGTGCGACAGATGCAGCTCAAGAGTGGTGCAGCTTTAAACGCCCTCTGAGGACGTAAGAGAGAACCATGCAGGTGAGTGGAACCGCTGACATGCCCCCCTGAAAATGTAAACCCGCCTTCATTTTGAAAGAGCAACGGCTAATGAGGAAAAGTCAACACAGCCGACCAATCGTGTAACTTCATCACTCAGTCAGTCACTCACTCAGTGACAGACTTTTGCGTTTGTAGGGCTGGCCCTCTGTCGTCCAGCCAAAAAATATGAACCTACAAAGATGTTTCTGATGCAGAATATTTATTTGGTTGTTGTTGCAATCTAAATGTCTGCGGCTTCAAATAATTAGGCAATGCTGACATGAAAACAGAGCACAGTTAGATCTGAACGTGGGAATAACTTAGAACCATATAAACCTCTAATTAGATGGTGTCATTCATAATTATCACTTAAATGCCTTTAAGATGGTGCAATACGTGTTTGTTGAAGAGTGCTGCACCTTTAAATGGTAAATGGACTTGCATTTATATAGCGCTTTTCTAGTCTTCCTACCACTCAAAGCTCTTTACACTACATGTCAGCATTCACCCACACTGATGGTAGAGGCTGCTAAGGTGCCAACTTTTTGCCAATCAGGATCTAATCTAAATACTCATTCATACACCGATGGCTATGCCTTCGGGAGCAATTTGGGGTTAAGTGTCTTGCTCAAGGACACATTGACATGTGACCCGGAGCAGCCGGGGATCGAACCACCGACCGGTTTTTAATTAGATATCTGAATTAAGGTCCGTGGCTAAAGGTCCAGAGTGTAGGATCTGGCGGTATCTAGTGGTGAGGTGAAAAGATTGCAACCAACTGAAGCCTCTCTGGTGTGCCAAGCGTGTTGGAGAGCTACGGTAGCCGACGTGAAAACGTGAATGTCCCTCTCTAGAGTCATCTGGAGCAGAGCCAGTGTGTAGAGAGTGTGTGCACAAACTTCATAAGCTACAATCAGTGAACTGACCCCAGAGTCTCCAGTCTACAGTTTGGACTCTCCAGTCCAGCAGACAGCAGCTTCACTCCTGAATCCTGCAGGTTGTTTTTACTCAGGTCCAGCTCTCTCAGATGGGAGGGGTTGGACTTCAGAGCTGAGGCCACAACTTCACAGTGAGTATCTGAGAGTCCACAGCTAGAAAGTCTGTCATGACACAACAATTACAAAATATGTTATTATGAAAGAGGACAGTTTACATTTACTTCATGCATTTGATGACTAAACAGTTTGATGCTTATTTGATTAACATTTGCTCCTTACATCAGTGGTTCAGCTAATCCTGTCTCATTGGTTGACATGAAACAATAATTCTCATCACTTTCTCTCAAACCTGCAGACTTTTAATATTTGTTTTTCTTTAATCTTGCAGAGAGAGAGAAAATGTAGTTACATTAAGGCTTCCATCATGTCCAGTCTGTCAGTGTGATCTGATCCCAGGTCTGTCTCCACATAGTTAGCATGACGCTTTGTCCACACTGGGAACATCAGGAGCGTGTGGCGGCTGCATTCATGTAATTAGATATTTTGATGACTGCATGGTGTTTTGTCATTAACGCTCTTTTCTGATCATCAAACATATTCAGCTCAGAAAAACAATTAACGAACCAATAAGATTGCATTATTTTCAACATAATATCATCAGAAAGATGTTATCAGTGTATCTGCATTTAAAACATACGATTGATCTTTGGTGTGTATAAGATCTCTTAAAAAGTCTGAATTTTACCATTCTGCTGTTATATATTTATCAGACCGCTGTTATTGGTGGAAGCTGTGTATTTCCTGCTACTACTCTTCTCGACACCAACAAGAGAGAGAAACACTTGAGTTTTCTTCTGTGAGTAACAGAATAAAAGGAAAAGGAAAAAAAGGAAAGCAATAAAATGCACCATTGCTCGATTCAACACACTCGACAATCTGACGAGTAGTTTATGATGGCTAATGCTAGAGTTGGGTCGATTTTCTGTTTTGCCGGTCCGGTGCGGTGTACGAGCTTAAACCGGTTTGATCATTATGACACGTTCTGGCAAATTAAAAGCAGCCTACATCAACAACCTGTGCCTACAGAGTCACAGTGCTAAATCCAGCCTGTATTGCATTTCTATTAAGCAATATGACAACATGATTAACGTAATATTGTGATATTATGTTGGTTTATAAACAAGAGGCTTGTTTCTTAGGAAGTTCATGTGTTTTTTGGGGTGACGAGACGAGACATGGCAGAGCTGGTCTCAAAGAAAACTAAAACTGTGGCAATATGGCAAAATATTGGATTTGAAGCCAATGAAAGAGATGAGCCCAAAAACACACAAGGTAACGTGTAATGTGGTGCAAGGCCTATTGAAAGCAAACCCCAGCACCAGGGCTCTGATCCCAGGACCGCCCGACTCCCCGCCGGATCAGCAAACGTTCTTCTGCCGTTACTACGGTTAGACCGAGCACTCCACCAGCCAGCTGATCTTTTGTTTTTTTCATTTGTTTTACCAGGTTCACATGTCGTCTCCATCACCCAAAAGATAAATAAGAAAAAACTGTAAAATGTAACAATTATTAGAAATAAATAGAATAAGTATGTTTATTAACTTGACAGCTAGAAACACAACCTACTGAAACATTTTTTTATCTCAACATTTGAAACAGCTCAAAAACCTCTGTGACAAAATACAACTGACATATTTATGTTATGAACACGTGGAACACTTATAAGAATATTACATTTTAAGAATAATTTATAATGTGTATATTTGAAGAACTAAACCTAGTAATCTACACTGATCTATAAAGTTAATCACATCTGGACTTACAGAGCTTTTCTGCAGTTCCTCACAGCTGGAATCAGTCTCCGTCGTCCCTCGTCTGTTGTGTTGTACTTCTTCAGGTCCAACTCATCCAGAACCTCCTCTGACATCTGCAGCATGTAGGCCAGAGCTGAGCAGTGGATCTCAGAGAGTTTCTTCTCTGATCTGTTCTCTGACTTCAGGAACTCTTGGATCTCCTGATGTACTGAGTGGTCGTTCATCTCCATCAGACAGTGGAAGACGTTGATGCTTCTGTCAGGAGAGGTTTTATACATGTTCATCTCCTTCAGGTTGTTGATGGCTCTCTGGATGATTTCTGGACTGCTGTCTGTCCGACCCAGCAGACCTCCTAAGAGCCTCTGGTTGGACTCCAGAGAGAGGCCATGAAGGAAGCGAAAAAACAGGTCCAGGTGGCCGTTTTTACTTTCAAAGGATTTCATCATGGCTTTCCTCAGGAAGACATCCAGGGTTGAATTAACATATTCTTCTCCAAGGAAGTCCTTCAGTACATCAGTGTTGCTGTTTGTGTAACAGTGGAACATGTAGACTGCAGCCAGAAACTCCTGAACGCTCAGGTGAACAAAGCAGTAGACTGTTTTCTGGAAGATCACACACTCTCTTTTGAAGATCTCTGTACAAACTCCTGAGTACACCAAGGCCTCTGTGACATCCAGACCACACCGCTCCAGGTCTTCTTGGTAGAACATGATGTTTCCTTTCTCCAGATGTTCAAATGCCAGCCTCCCCAGCTTCAGAAGGACTTTCCTGTCAGCCTCCGTCAGCTCTTGTGGACTCGTCTCATGTCCCTCACCATACTTCTGCTTCTTCCTCTTTGTCTGAACCACCAGGAAGTGTGAGTACATGTCAGTCAGGGTCTTGGGCAGCTCTCCTCTCTGGTCTGTAGTCAACATGTGGTCCAGAACTGTAGCAGTGATCCAGCAGAAGACTGGGATTAGACACATGATGTGGAGGCTCCTGGATGTCTTGATGTGTGAGATGATTCTGCTGGACAGCTCTTCATCACTGACTCTCCTCCTGAAGTACTCCTCCTTCTGGGCG
>CAKAOI010044017.1:0-10721 GCA_916701655.1 Sebastiscus albofasciatus | reverse complement strand
ATTTTTTTTTTTTTTTTTTTGTCACCATCACTTCATGTATAAAAAAAAAAAAAAAAATTACTTGGACAAAATATGTGAATAAAATTTACTGGTACAGTTCCAGATGACTGTAAATTGTCGATTTACTTTTGAAGCTATTTTGAGCAGAGGTGATATTTGGGTGGGGGGTGGGAAGGGGTTCGGGTCGGGCGGGTAGTTTATGGTGATGGTCTTATTTTTGATTTGTCTCTCTCTCCATTTGTTGCATTCCTTTTGATCCCTTGTAATTCCACATTGTTTTACTTGAACAATTAAGACAATTACAGTTGAATAAAAAGACCAAAAATTAGTTGCCATTTTTCATTGTGTTGAAAGATTTTTGTTTAATCGTGGGTGAAATACAAATTTGTTTCAAACTATATTGTAAAAAAAAGAAAAATAATACTTTGTGAGAAAATGAAAACTTTTCTTTTCAATGGTCTGTAACAGCAAATGTATGATACAAGACAAACAGAATAGAACATGGCAGTGTTTTATTTAAAAAAACATATCTAAATTAAAATAAATGAGTGTGACAGTCGTAATATTACACCGTAGCAAAGTCCGTCTCTGCCCTCCGCTGACAACCAGTTTCTTTCTGAGACTTTTGGACGACCTTTAACAGTTTTTGGTTTATTTTTCTTTACAGATTTGTCAAATTGTGGAAGCACAGCAGGCACCGTTTCTCCATAGATGTGTTTTCTGGTTAGTTAACACATCGCAGGATTTCCCCGCAGAATTAAAGAAAAAGTAGCAGGACAAAAGGAGTCGTTGCACAATGTGACAAACGGGTGAAGAAAAATAAAAAAGTCTTAATATACGAGTATACGTTGTCGGCTGAAACACTGCTCAGATATAAACAAAATTAAAAACTCACTCCATCCCTTCTTGACAATGTTAGTGCACGTCACATGGACATAAAGGAGAAGGCACAGTTTTGAGAAGAAAATAAATCATGTGTGGTTGCAGCAGCTTAACACAATAAATTGATTTAAATCATAAATACAAACTGGTAGGACAAATAAAAGTGGGCCTTTTATTGCAGTGCTGAGAAACCGTAAAATAAAAATAAGGGGGGGGGCTGTTATTTCACCAAAAACAATATTTACACTTGTTACATGTAGGCAAACTTTCAAGTTTTAAAAATCTGCATAAAGAATTTCTCATCATCAGCAATAGAGGTTATGTACAATTATATTAGTCTATCTGCCTAGAAAAGAAATGTCTACTCTATTAAAATGATTTGCGCCTCTAATTCATCCAGAAACGACAACGTAACAAGAAGCAATGCACAGTTTCCTGAGGACAGTATGATCAGCGCCAGCGTGGGGGTTCAATACTGCATTGTGCTTTGCTCAAGGACACTTATTTCCTATTTTTTTTTCCTTTTCTTTTTTAAAGTAGGAGGAGGAAAGGGCACTGACGTAACAGTTCATAAATTGTCTGTGTGTTGCAGACTAGAATCTGACGGGAGGGAGTTTCCATAAACCAGCAGCACTACCTCATGAGTGGAAGTGGAAATGCAAAGATTGTAGTCATTTGTGAGTTAAAAGCACCTTTAAAACAAAAACAAAAGGCCTGTTGGGAGGACAGTTAGGGGTTAGAGGGAGACGAATATGAAAAGCAGATGGATGATAACGGGCTAAATTCACCCGTACATCCTGTGGGCTGAAATTATTTACATGAAAGGGTTTTTCTTGTTTTTATGTGCTTCTGCTAAACCAGTCTACAGCCGACGGCTCACGCCGCCTGGTGTTAGGTGCCGAAGGCGGTGACCAATGAGATGACTAAGATGAGGAGGAGGATGCCCAAACAGATCGCTATCCAGAACTTTTTCTGCATTGGAAGAAAGACAAATAGATTAACATACGAGCAAAATGAATCGCCTTAAAAGACACGTTAATGTAGAGAGGGGTTATTGTAAAGTCTAAACCTGTTTAAAAGGGATAGTTTGGATTTGCTCTCTTCAAAGCCACAAGACTCCATCGACAAAAACATTCATTTTACCTCGCAGAACACGGGAGTTATTGGGAGTTTGTAGACGGGGGCAGCAACAAAATATATTTTAGACACCTAAAAAACTTGCGCTATATTTAGAATTTGTTCACTGTTTTACCTCGCTGTCAGAGAGCCCTTTCTGACGGGGAACTGAAGCCTTAGTATCCATCTATGCTCTCTTCAAAGCCACCAGACTCCATCAACAAAAAGTCATTTTACCTCGCAGAACACGGGAGTTGCTAGTCTGCCTCATTTCTATGAGTTATTGTGTGACTTTGGTGAGTCCGAACTAACCCTTTAAAACACCAACGTCACACAATAACACAAACTAACCGATCGAGGCAGTAGTAGACAAGCAACTCCTGTGTACTGCGAGGTAAACTTAATGTTTTTGTCAATGGAGTCTGGTGGCTTTGAAGAGAGCAATAGATAAGAGCCCCATTGGAAAGGGCTGCCTGATGGCAAGGTAAAGCGGTGAAAATACTCTAAATATAGCGTACACTTAAACCGATATTTAATTTTTTAGGTGTCTAAAATCTGTTTTGCTGCCGGCCCCGCTGGTACTCCTGTCTGTTTCTCCAAACTGGGAGCGCTCTGACCGTCATCTACTGTAGGTAATACACTGTCTATGCATAAGTACCTCATACGACCCCACTTCAAAACATCCAAACTATCCCTTTAAGAGGAGAAAGGCTATTTGGTTTGATGGGACGGGCAGCTCACTAAAGATTTCCCAGCAAGTAAGTGTCCATTTCATGTTGTCTTAAAGATTTAAATTGTACCTTGCGTGCTTTCTGCTGATATGTGACGGCTTTCTGTGTGTTTTCCTTTGCTTTCTCCACGTAGTTAGTCGACTGTTTGATGTTGTTTTCAATCCGGTTGACCATCTCCCCCTGCAGGAGGCAGAAACATCTGAATCAGACAGTCTTCGTAACCCCAAAACAAAAGCGAGAGAGAGTTCACCAGCGTTGCTTCTTTTACCTGAGCCTCCACCTCCATGGCGAGGTACTGGAACATGTCGTGCAGGTCTCTGATGCTCCTCTCCAGCTTCAGGATCTCGTCGTGTCGGGACTCGATCTCGTTCAGAGCCTGCTTTGTAGCTTGAGCATCGATCAGGATCTGAAACACGGCGACGATATTTATTAGCTGCATTATAAACAATAGAAAAATCTGTGGTGAGGTTTCATCTAGTCTGACTGAGTGCACATCGAAAGCCAGCAGGATTCTTCACACTACGAGATACTGAAACACTACAGGCATCACTGGGGGCTGCATGTGGTTTTCTTTCTTTGCTTACCAAATGCGTCGTCCAGTTGGAGCGGTTAGAGAGACTACAACAGAGCAGATCTGTCACCATTTCACACCTGACACTTAAAGTCACCACAACTACTACGACTATGACTATAGTTGGTGGTTGGTGCAAAACAAATGTTAATGTGGTTTTTTCTCAGCAGGTAACTTGTGGTTTCCAACATCTCAGTGTCGATGCCCTCCTTTCGTATTGCGCGCACTCACATTTTGTGTGAAAACATCCGTCTGCCCGCTCTCGAGCATCGCATCCAGCTCTTCGTCTGTCACGTTGGTCCCAGCTGAAAGTGAGAAGTACGTTAGATCAGTGTTTTGGATACAGGACGTTGTTGTTGCTGCGGTGAGACGGGAAAGACACTGGAAATGAAAATATAAAAACTCCCTCTGAGCTCAAATCAAAAGAGCAGAATCGAAAGTAAGAATGTGTTTTTATCTGTAGTTGATCCGATTAAGATAAAAAGTCTACAATGTAGAGCTGCAATTAACGAGATAAGGATTTTCATTACTGATTCATCTGGCAATTATTTTCTCGATGACTCGTTTGGTCTAGAAAACACCGGCAAACTTTCTGTCACAATATCCTGGAGGAACAGTCCAAAACCCCAAAATATTCACTTTACTTTACTCTCACAGTTGAACCATCTAATGACTAATAAATAAAATAAATAAAAAATAATTAAATAAAATAAAGTAATAAAAATGACTTAAATGATTAATCAATTAAGAAAAATAAACAATTTTCCTCCAAACACTTCTTTGATCAATTAATCGACTAATCGTTGCAGCTCTACCATAAAACGACAGATCCTTAACACTTTACTTCAACCCTCCTATCTAGAATTTATAAGCAGTATATTAATATTTCATAAATGGTTTATAACACATTATAAATGTAGTTGTAAGTAGATGTTTATTTGTCAACAACTATGTCTAGTAAAGGCTGCTGTACAAACAGATAATAAATACATTAGTAAAAAAACCAGCTGTAATATAAAGTGTCTTCAAAGGAGAAGTTTTAATAAATGATTTATTACACACTATAATGTTTATAATATATAATTCTGTAGTGCTTATAAATGCATAAAAAATGTGGTTTAAAGTGTGTAGAGTAGAGAGTAGCAGAAAGAGAAAGGAGATGACATGTGGTAAATGTCATGAGACAGAGGAGGAAGTGATCAGTCCAACAGTGACAATGGCCGCAGACCACAAACTGAAAACAAGAAATCAGAGCAGCTCCTCGTGTACTCACTGATTTTGAGTTGTCTCTGTATTCTCTCCACGTTGCGGTCTCTGTACTGGGACTGGATGGTGTTACAGTATCCCATCAACTCCACAAACTCCTTCGACAAGACGCCGTGCTGGAGAGAAGGAAACGTTTTGGTGACTTTACTGCTGTTTATATAACGGAATAAAACAGCTTCATGCAGCTGCAGAGGTTGTTTGAGATTACAAGTTCTATCCAACCTGGGTCCGTTGCATCCGAGCGTTTATGGGTATATATTTTCCATCCTCTTCTCCTTTCTTCGGTTCAATACCTGCAGAAAGATAATTGCTAAGTGTGAGTCAACGAACGAACAAAACAAATAAATAAACAGTGTTCACTTCAATACTCACTCTTGAGTTTTCTCTGGATCTGAGTCGCCACCGTTTTGATCTCCTCTCGAAGAGTCTGCAGCTCTTTCTTCATACCTGACCAAAGAGGGAAACAACATCAGACAATCTGAGAGACTTAATCAAGATTAATTTAGCATATAGCAATCCACTACACAAGTTTATTGTTGACTTTGTCCAGTTTCTAGCTCTCGTCAGACACGTTATGGACCTCATGGATATGATCGGTACTCAGATCTGGACCGACGGATGGCTTAAATGAATATACTCACTCTCCTCCGGCAGCGCCACCCCCAGCACAGTTTTCTGTTTGTTCTCGAGGTTAGACACCATCCTCTTGAGACTCTGCAGCCCCTCGTGGATTTCTTGCACCTGAGATTCAGAAACAAGTTTTGATGTTTAGAGGCAGAAATATTGCTAACAGTTGCATTTTCATTCAATTAGTTGATCAAAAGAAAATTAATCCACGAGAAGTTAGTTAAACATTTAACTCATCTCAAGAAAAATACTGAACATGCTCTCGTTTTAGGTTCTCAAATGGCAGGTACATGATGCTTTTCTCTGTTTGATATTATTAGTGGACTACTGGTGGGACCAAACAAGTACTCTTAGGATGACACCTTGGGTTAGTTTCAGGCCTAGATGCAATAACACATAGGTTTGAAGTGAGGTATGCCATCATGATGCACATAACAGTATTTAGGGCTGCAACTAACAATTATTTTCACTATCAACTGATTATTTTCTCAATAACTGATGAATCATTTGGTCTATAAAATATTGAAGAATAGAGAAAAATGTTCATAAAACCCAAGGTGATTCAATCTACTCTAATAGAGGACAAAGAAAAGTAGTATTATTCAATATTAAGAATTCATTTTTGCTGTAATAATATGGCAATAAAACTGGGTCCTTTTTCAAGGACACTGGGATTAGCAGACTGGGATGTTGACAAAATTAAATTTAGAAAGTGTTGATAAGATTGAGACCATTTCTTGTACTTAAAGCCTCAGCAGTAGATATATTACTCAGTTTAACAATGTAAACAAACATGATTTTAACATTAAAAACCCTTATTTCCTCAGAATAAGTGGGTTATGTAGATAGAATTATAACTTGAGACAAAAAATGCAAGATAAAACCAAATTATCTCAGCTGATCTGTCATCTGTAGCTTGATTAATATCATTATTATTATTATTATTATTATTATTATTATTATTATTATTAAGATACCTTTTTAAAGAAGGCTTCATTCTCCTTCTCCTCTTTGGCTGTAGAGGTTCCAGGTTTGATCATGAGCGCTTTGACCTCCTCGTCCTCATCTGAAGCCTCTGCATTCTGCAAAACAAGTAATAAACATAAAGAAAATAAAGATATCTGCATGTTAAGACCACAATAACAAACATGCTTGCAGCCCAGCCCTGTTGTCCTGATCCTGTCCTGGCCTGGTGCTTCCTTTAAGGGCTGAAACGGAAGTAGTGAGCAACACAAAGCTAAAGTTAAACAATCAGACACATAAACAGCTGCTTATTGTAGTTTTAAACACTTTTAACAACGTGCTTTCTCACTCAAAGCTGTCACAGTTCAACACTTTAACGTTATCAGCCTTTACTCCACTAGATAACTAAGCTAAGTTAGCATGCTAGTGTGCTAATGCTAAAGCTAATGCTAGCAGACTATCTAATGTAATGTGGATAAGTTAGCATGCTAGCAGGCTAATGCTAACGCTAGCCCGTTTCTCTGTGATAACTCACGTTTCCTAGTTCTTTAGTTCGGTCCCGCATGTTTCCAGCAGCAGGTCGGTCAGAGAAGCTGCGACTCTACGGAGAGATGTGGTGAGATGATCCCAAAGCAGAGAAACAGAGAAACTAACAGAATAAACACAGTAAACTCTGATCTGCTGTCATTCAACAAGTTCACTAAAGTAGAAACACTGCTTCTTCTTCTTCTTCTTCTTCTTCTGCTCCTCAACACACTGAGGCGTCGACTCACTGGCGCCCTCACTGTGGCCGCAGAGTGTAACTACACAGTGCAGTGATTTACAGTTTATTAGTTTAATTATATTATTAAGGGTGTTCTAGCAGAAAACAACTATTTGCTATGTAAAGATATAGTGGACTGTGTATGCGTATGTGTAGTGTATTTATGTATGTATATATATATATATATTTGTGTTTATGTATGTGTATATATATATGTATATATGTATATATATGTGTATGTGTGTACGTGTATATATGTATATGTGTATGTGTGTGTGTGTAGGTATGTGTATATATATAAATATATATATATATATATAAATATATATTCATATACATTTTTAATTTTTTTCCCTCTTCTTCTTATTTCATAATATAATAAGTATGAAATAAGTATCCAAAAATAAGTCATGAAATAATAAAAAGAAGAGAAAAAAACATTAAAAAAAAATAAATATTCATATATATATATATATATTTAAATTTTTTAAATTTTTTTATTAAGAGAAAAAATATATATATATTTATTTAAATGTTTTTATTTTTTTTAAAAGATAACTGGACTCACAAATTGAATTAAGAATACAGGTTTTACAGCAGATCTTCTTCTTATTATTGTTATTTCATGACTTATTTGTGAATGCTCTCCCTGTGTTGTATTCGCTACAATTTTAATTTTATGTATCCATGATTGATAATCAGTTAGGTCCTTTGTGGCCAACTGTGGATGTCTGTGTGTATGTTGTTGTCAGGTATGATTGATTGATGTCTTGTGTCACATTTGAGTGTTGTTCAGAAAAACAAAAATTAACTTTCCCTGTATAGTGACTGTTCTATTGATTATTAACAATTAATAAAAAGACCTTTGAAAGATATAGTGGAGTAATGTCTAACTTTATTTGAGTACAAATTGATTTATTAATCTATGAATAAATGGACTAAATTACAAAGTAATTTATTGTATGACATTTTAATGGGCAATAAAATAAGAATTATAAAAATATTTTTTATAAATGAAATATTAATCCATCCATAAATAGTTGATTTTTTATTTATATTTTTAGACTATTGGTGCCTTTAAATGGGGTTGTGTTTACAGACAATTGTTGTATTTATTATTAATTTGTGTGTTTCACAAATATTCTCAGTCTAAAAACATATTGGTATGTGCATAAAGTCCCACAATATGTTCCTTGAAAAAATACAATAAAATGTAAATTACACTTTAGAATATAAAATAAAATGTATATGAGTAAAGTATTTTCTATTTTTCTATTTTTTTTAATTTATTTATATTTGACCACTTTTTAGACCACTTGGTTTGTTTTTAATGTGCCATTTAATTTGTTTCATGCAATCTTTTTTTTATGATTTTTAGTAGACATTTTGACAACTACTAATTGCCAACTCTTTAATCGCCACAGACATGCATGCTTGACCAGCTGTTTAAAGATAAAATAACAAGATGGGAATCTCTGTTTTGGCTGATCTAGTGATTTAAATTCCTGACAAATTAAGTACTTTATTAGGTAGGTTTACCAATATCTATATATACCTAATAAACTGGCAACTGAGTGTATTGTCAGTTCACGTGTCATCACTGCTGACAGCCACAGGGTGATGCTGTTTGCCTGCACACACTGAATAGTTGCACCAAAGCCTTCACCACATCCAGTGAAGCTGTAGTTTACTCTTTATATCACACACATTAAGGCTGAGCTTAACTGTTCTTTTACTTTTACTTTGTACTTTTACTTTTACTTTTAAAATCTGTCATCAGGGCTGAACTTTGCAATAGAAAAATATCACCCGGATGAGCAATAAAGCCTTTGTGGATAATTAACAATGTCCTCATGCATATTCAAGTCTACTGACATTTCCTGTTTGTCGGCTATAAATAGGCCTATTATATTACTATATATAAGCTATTATGTCTGATATTTAAAGTACAGGCCTTCAGATAATTAACCTGCAAAACAGTCAATAATTCAGATGTTTAAAGCATTGTTTGGTAGCTAAATTATAAGAATTAATTACACTTTAAAGTGCAACCGATGCAATGTACTGTATATAGGACTTCTAGTCATAGCTAATTTACAGACCTTGTCCCGGGTAGTTCAAATTAAAAAGGGATTTACAAAAACACCATTAAACAATCAATAAGTACATAATTTTAAAATACATTAATTAATTCATAAATAAATAATGGAATTTAAAATAAACTATTTGAAAAGGCAGTTTAAAAGGAGAAATAAATAACTGGATTCACAAATTGAATTAAGAATACAGGTTTTACCCATTAGCTATTGGATTTTCTAAGTTTGTTTTTATTAATGGCTATTTCTATTGTACAATTAGTTATTAATCAATTAAATGCTTTATTTTTATTTACGTGACTTTTGTGGTCCTCCATAATAGGCTACTATGTTAAGTACTATGAATCAAAAGTGAATTAAAAGCTGAAATCATCAATGTGGCTCTGTGCAGAAGAGAGATCTAACTTAACTACATTTCCCATAGTGCACCGGTGTGGAAAGTCGTGTCGTCATTGAGCTGTCAGACCCGGGAGAGGGAGGAGGACTCGGTCCAGCATCTCTGGAGCAGCGGAGCGGAGCGGATGACTGAGACACATTCAGGCTGAAATGAGGAGCTTTTAGCTGAATGTTTCCTCCACAAACTGGATGTTTTAAAAGCTGGATGTTTACAGACTGACCCTCCTCGTCTGCCGTAGAACCAGACTGGAGATCTGACTTTATTTCTATCAATGAGATAATGTGGAGTGGCTGAAAAACACAAGATGAAGAAGCAGTTCAACCGAATGAGACAGCTCGCCAACCAAACCGTGGGCAGGTAAGAGCTGATTTTACCAAAACCCATATAAATCCTCATTATAATGCTTTGTAATTTGCTGTGACTGAAGATAACCAAAGCAGGAGTTTATCGGCTGAGTTCGGCTTTACACTGATTCAGTCAATGGGGCTTTTTTTTGCAGCTCAGCTGGTTTGATTTGCACAAAGCATTAACTGTCAGTGGAGGTCACAGTTGCAGTGTTGAGCGTTGTGTGATTGATTGAAGCCCAGCAGGGGAGGAGGAGCGTATATGCACTGGATGATGATGAGGAGGGAGAGAGGACATGGTACCCAAGGAGCATGCTGCTGCTGCTGCTGACCACTGACCGATAAATAGGCGTTATCAGTCGCTATAATCCCCATAGATGTGGGTCAATAGGGGCCTACTACACCCACTAGTAGGTTTTATCATCTATTCACATGGTAGATCACCGAAAGAAGGTATAACCAACACACATTTTTTTTCTCTAAACTTAACCAAGTGTTTTTTTTTTTTTGCCTAAACCTAAAGAAGTAGTTTTTTGCCTAAACCTAACTGTTTTTTTCCCCTAAACCTAAAGAAGTTGTAGTTTATTTTGCCTAAACCTAGCTGTTTTTTCCCTAAACCTAAAGAAGTTGTAGTTTTGTTGCCTATACCTAAAGAAGTTGTAGTTTTATTGCCTAAACCTAAAGAAGTTGTAGTTTCTTTTGCCTAAACATAGCTGTTTTTTCCCTAAACCTAAAGAAGTTGTAGTTTTGTTGCCTAAACCTAAAGAAGTTGTAGTTGTATTGCCTAAACCTAAAGAAGTTGTAGTTTTGTTGCCTAAACCTAATTATTTTTTGTCTATACTTAAAGAAGTTGTAGTTTTATTGCCTAAACCTAAAGAAGTTGTATTTTTGTTGCCTAAACCTAAAGAAGTTGTAGTTTTATTGCCTAAACCTAAATAAGTTGTAGTTTTGTTGCCTAAACCTAA